>LPNX010502277.1:641415-677993 GCA_001517045.1 Pseudotsuga menziesii
TTTCTATTTCATATTGGAAAGGATTGATTTTTGGAGTCAAGCTGTCTGTTGTGGTACCCCAAGCCATAGGAATTTCTCTCCGTAACAAAGGGCAAGCCTACATAATCAATGGGCTAGGAAAAAACACAATCACTTTTCTGAATAACAATTTCATCAGCCAGGCCATTTCTCAAATATAAAAGGACCAAAACTTTCCCTAAACAACAAATTCCATTGATTAAATAAGATAAATCATCCTCAAGAAAAGTCCCAAGTAAATTTCCAATCATCTTAAAAATATCCACAGACCATAACTCGAAAGGTAAATTGGGTAGTTTTACCCAAATTGGTAAAGAGTCATACCTCTCAACACGAGGGTCAAAAAGAGGCGTCCAACACTTAAGAAATAGTCCAAAATTCTCCCATTTCCAGACACCTTTAAGAATAATGTCTACATCAACTGTATTTTGAAATTTAAATGCCATCCATCCTCTTGAAAGGATATAGATTTTTGGAGAGATGCTAACCACCCCCAGCCAAGTGTCAGATGCCCATTTATGTAAACCTTCAGCACTAAACTTTCTCCCACTGAAACGTCCCATGAGTGTGAGAGCATTGGTTTGGACAATCTCATTGAAAGGGACATCCTCACCCACAACTAGTAGTAGGGGTTTGTCCAATTTCTGCACACATTTACTGATTTTCTTACCAGTAACCTTCTTCGAAACAGAATTCTGAGGCGACACATCCCTAAAAATAACCTTCTGAACATCAGCAACCCCGCTAGTTCCCAAACCATCAGGTACCATGTCTTCCTCCATCAGGTTGGGTTTATGAAAATCAGTAGGGTTCAAACTTAATTCATCAACTGAATTATCCATCCCAGATACATTCAACTGATCCGTAAATGTGGTAACCGCAGGTGCGAGACCCACACAAACTGCTCTCCCATTCCTCATTAAAAAACCATCAGATTCCTCATCCACTTGAAAACCCTGGTGCATAACCTTCTCAACAGAAAAACCATTGAAAGAATTTTCATCAAGATTCTTCATAGCAATCACCCTCTCCTCCTCCAGTGTCGTTGTAGGTAAAATGACCTCAGAAACCCTATTGGGAATCACCCTTGAGGAATTAAAAACCCAATTGTGCTAAGGAGAGCATGCTAGAGCTTTGACCTCCCGTAGAGACATCTTAGAATCTCTCATAAGAAAGCAATTTCGAAGAAAAATCACAGGATTGCAGCGAGAAATCAAAACTCACAACAGATCCACACCAAATAGGTAAATCAAACCAGCCCAACACCAAACCCGCAGGAAATACAAACTACACCCAAGATCTGTCTGTAAAACCAAAAATCCCTAGGATAACCAAGAAAGGACCGCCAGAGGTTAAACTAACCATCAACAGAAACAGCACACCCCCGCAGATCAGAACATAAACAACCCCACACCATAAATCAAGGAAAATTGTACCCTCTAAACCAGTACAAATTCCATCAAAACTACGATTCAATCACTGGAGTGCCCTAAGAAAAACCTTAACAGAGTAAAAATATCATTAAAAAACAGATAACCATCATTCCGACATTATTTTATATATCCGAATTCGCCAAACAACCCAGAACTGTAAATTCATTCAGAGCTTACCTCTAGGTTTCACAAATGTTAACTCCAGCGAAAGGGAAAATCTAGACACGTCAAAGTAAATGAAGCATCCAAATACAACGTCCACCAAAAATGAACGATTACCCCTCTAGAAGCCAACAAGAACTAGAATGAAACATGCAAAAGCTTCTTCTGCCAAATGAACCCACATAAAAACTAGGTGAAGACCCCGACACCAGCACCGAGGAAAAAAGTTTTTCCATAATGCGAGTCACAAGCAGAATTCACACTATCAACCCAAAATAACCAGGAAGAAACCAACAATCACAGTGACCATCAATATCGAACGCTCATCCCCTCTAGTGACCAACAAGAATGAAAAAGAAACCGGCAAAAGCTTCTTCCGCCAAAAGAAAACACATATAAACCAAGTGAAGACCCCGACACCAGCACCGAGGAGAAAGGTTCCAGGTGTAAATCAATGAAAACATAAATTTAAAACACATGTCCTTCAAAATAAATCCACCAAATTGGCATTAACATCAAAGTAGCCTCATCATACAAGGGATCATAAATGTTCAACCAAAAGGTGTACGTTCTGTATCAAATCAATGGTAAAACCTCGATCCAACCGACACCTTGATTTTGCTCCAACCGACACCTTAAGACAAAATTCTCATGCATTAGAGTGATGATTCATTGTGTTATGCTTACACTATGAAAAAAGTAAAGTGCTAAAAAGATTAAATGTAAGTGTGTTAACACTTCATTAATATAAATTATAATATTTTATTTTAATTGATCACATAATGCATAACCACATTAAAACAATTGAATCAATTAATTAATATAAATTGATTATATAAAATCATTTTAACTGCATAAGAAATACACAAGATACCAAAACTTTGATATTAACCATTAAAGTTTAAAAGTACAACAATATAGTTTAAACTAAATTATATTTGGGTTAATTTTTGCTTTCGCTTAGGAAAGAGGTTTCATATATATATAACGATGGTGGTAAGAAAAAAATATTTTTAAATCCTATGTTGCTTATAAAGTTAATTTAAAATATCAAGACATAAACTAATACAATTGGGTGATTAATATTCAAATGTCATTTGTAAGGGATTTAAACCTTGAAATAATAATATCAAGTTGAACATGTAACATCTTTGGTAAATGCATTATAAGTAATGTTATTTATTTTTTTAAGTTGTGAAATGCTTTGGTAGACTTAGGAGACTGGGGGATTGACTCGATTGGACGAATAGGGCCATTAATCCACTAGGGGGACAAACTGAATGGATGAAAAACCATGAGTTTGATGACAAGTGTCATCTCAGTATCTCTAGTACTTATTAAAAAGATAATTGTGATGTTCACCGATAACCTTGAGTGTTTCTTAAGCTATGATGTAAACAAAGAAAATAAAAAGTGTCTATAATTATCTATCTATTTAAAACTATCGAAAAAAAAAAAGCTAAGTTACTATTAACTTATCATTAAAAAATACTATGAACAATTTCTATAGCAAGTTAGGTCATTAAAAATTTCAAGACTTAAATTAGGAACAATTACCTTAATTCAAGCATCAAGTGCCACATAGTCATTGTTAGATGTTTGAGTAAAAAGAAGATAACTCTTTTCTATTTTGAGAATTATATTAAAAAATAAGAAAAATATCATTTCTTTATGGAAAATTAGCTTATTAAATAATTGATTTTCGTACCGTACTATATATATAAAATTGTCACTTAACATATATATTTGTCACTTAATAAGTGATTGACAATTGGTATTTTACTACAATTTGGCACTTCTTGCATGTCTTTTTTTGGGAATATTTGTCACTTAATAAGTGATTGACAATTGGTATTTTACTACAATTTGGCACTTCTTGCATGTGTTTTTTTGGGAATATTTGTCACTTAATAAGTGATTGACAATTGGTATTTTACTACACTTTGGCACTTCTTGCATGTGTTTTTTTGGAAACTGGGCACTTTGGGCAATCGATTAGCAAGTTACTTTTGTGAATAGTAAGAGCTTTCTTATTGGATGCGTTTATTCATATGTTTTTTCTATGATGAATTAAATACTCAAATATTTTGGTTTTATCTCTACTTATAACTAATACATTTTAGATGGAAAAAATTGTTATTAAAAGAGAATGACTTTGATACCTTGAATCCTAGTCTTCAGTATTTGGCACCTCCTTTTAAGTTATGACCAATATTGGCTTAAACGATGTGTTAAGATGATGACCTTATAAAAATAAAACTTAGTGTAATGATTAAATTTAGAACACCGATTTATGTCTAGTGTTAGAGGTATTCCTTTCAAGAAGATCCGAGCCATTATTGTCTGCTTGAATGCTATTAAGAAATTCCCTTTAATTTTCTTAGGCCAAAGAATTTATTTTACTATCCTCTATGTTTTTATGAAGAATAAAGGAGTACTTTCAGTCTTATGATTACGACTGACTATTATGGGAAGATGGTCTTTCATTTCTTTATCTTGCTGCATTCATGAGAGTTTGCAGGAAACCTTATTGACATCTCACTTGTAAGAATAAATAAAGTTATTTTCTATTTGACATGTCATGTCATGTAAATAATGGTACTAACATTTTGGATTTGTGTGGATAAAGTAAAAAAAATTACCCCATCTCCTTAAAAAAATTACTTGTGGATTTTGGGTTTATTACAAAGGTATCAGAACAAGTTCTCAACACTAGGGCCTAATAAACTTGTCTGCATACAAGTATGTTGTGAACTTTGTGAGAAGTGATTATTTGAATTTGATATTATATGTTACTTATTGGCATGCATGCTATATAAAAGATATTTTTTTAATGTTATGATCGTCAAATTACATGAACTAGTTCATTTAGAATCATGTGCTTGAATGCATGAAGCTAGTTCGTTAAACTGAAATGCAAAAATATATGCATGAAGAGTGAAGTGTTGTCTAAAGATCAGCAAGGTGACATGTTTGATTTCAAGTTAGATTGTAAAGATTTGTCAATGAGAAAATGAATGCATGACCATCCTAACCGTAACTTTTTTTTTTGGTAAGTTCAGAAGTAATCTATTAAGGAAAAATATAGGTACAGATAATAATACAGATTGGCATGTTTCTAGAACACGAAAAACAGAGCCAAAGAAGGTCAGCTCAGAGTGCAAAAATGATCCTCCCAACTGTGGGGAAAACAGATCTTACACAACATAATTAATTGTTTGAAATTCTTAAAAACTAGAGATAACCTAGACTAGAAAGCTCAGAAGAAAACCTGAGCCAAAATCCTGAAAACCTGAGAAGCATGAAGAGCCTGAAAACCTGGCATTACAGCTGCGTGTATGGGACCTCGGTGATTGGGCAACAGTATTTGGTGCTCCACTGCAGACCCTACTCCTTATTGCTTTCCGTCTTCTTTCCTGGTTCACTGGCACTGCTGGTGGAACCGCTATCATTGGTGTTGCCTGAGCCGTCTCTGTTGGCAGTGGAGGGTTACTTCACTGGCAAAGGTGAATATTTTCTGAACGCCTTTCCCTTTTTCGAAACGAACTGGCGCTGAGGGGGTGGGGGAGAGGTGAGGGTGGGAGGAGCAGTGGAGGGCGAGGGGACAAGGGGAGGAGGAGGAGGAGGAGGAGGCGCAGGTTCAGGATTGCCCGGGTTGGCTAGCTGCGCAATTGGGGCTGGCGGGGTGTTAACAGAGTGGAGTATGAGCACGGTCATGAGATTTTAAAAAATCCAGTAATTGCCCCTGCGGGACAGGGTGCGAGTAGCTGCTATGAGAGAGCGAGAAACTTCATCCTCCCAGTCATCGACCAGGTTTCTTAGCTCTTCCAACACCTCTGCGTCGTAGCCATGATTGCTAGCTTGCGGTTGGAAGGGTGGCGTTACGGGGTTTCCAGCCCTTCCTTGTCCTCTCCCGCCCCTAGGAGGTCCTCGTCGATGAGGCAACATGGTTGTTTCTGCATGTGAGGGACTGGAACGACGAAGTCACCGAAAGGGCTGAGTAGGAGCCTGGGTGCCGGAACAGTTCAGGTGCAGAGAGAGATGAGCTGAAGCAAAGGTGATGAAATGTGAAATCAGGAGAGCGAAGAGCCTAGAAGGAGGCATGTTGCACTGCGTCCGAGGAGCATAATGGTTGACCATTACTGCTCTCTACAGGACCTGCAAAACCTTAAATGTAGAGGGGAATTGAGATGAGTGGAAGATCAAGCTCGTCGTTGTTCGTTCTGCTGGTGGCGTCATCCTTAGAGACGTCATCATTGCGTCTGTTGTCGAGCTATGAGCTTGTTGCGTGGGTGTTCTGGTGTGCATGGGGCCACCTGTCCTCTCGTCACTGCCAGCGGGAGTGGTGAAGATACTGCTGACGTGTTGGGGCATGTCATCACTACGACGTCCAAGGTGTGCTTTCCTGTCACCCGCATCCGGGGACCATCCTAACCGTAACTTAAATAGGCGTACCTATGCAAATACATACTTATGCTATTTTACATGCATAATGTAGAGTAAAGATCTATGCGTAACTTGTTGACAAGTTTGCTAAAAAGGTTAAGTGTTTGATATTAATACATTGAGTCTAGAATATTGAAGAGAAGACATGATGAAGTGAATTTGATCGTAACACTAAAAGTTTAATGTAAGTTCAAGCTTATAGAAATATAGGTATGAATTTTACTTCAAGTGCAAGACAATGAAAATTAATTATGACTAAGCTGTCGAGAAAGTAATACATTGAATTTATACAAAAGTTTCTATTGTTGCATCAAGAGTTTATGAGCATTAAAAGGAACTTTCTAAAACATTTATAATTTGCTTTATGAGATGTTGATGCAAATAATTTATGGCAAGAAATTGTGAGTTAATAATGCAGGTGCACATGGTTGAAAGAAGCACCTCCACATGGGAATCAGTGAGACAAGCGAAGACGAAGGATAAACTCCTCGATGGAAAAGGTAACATCTATAATCAATATGAATCCTTGATTAGTATGAAAGGTTAGCAATATGTTATCATTTTATTAAACAATTGCATTTATGGCAAAATATAGTTTAGATAACTTGAAATGCTGAAAACATACTTTGTAAGAAGTTTTGAAATTTTGTATTGAAGTGATTCATTATGGTAACTATAGCATTTTTTAGAATGATCAGTTATATATATGGAATGTCTGTGGTAAGACAATTGATTCATATAAATTTTGAAATGGTTTGTATGTGCATAGATACAAGAAGTATCAAGTTATGCAAGTGATAATGTGTTGTTAAAAAATTCGATGTATGATGTTGTTAATTAAGTCTTACAAGACTTAGTTAAGAATGCCTTGATGTTGAGCAGGTAATATCTGGAGCATCAATATTATTGAGATACCATGTTGAAATGGTGTTAAACCAGTGGGATCAGATACATCAAGAATGTTAATATTTATTAGAAGTTTTGTTTGATGTGGAGCTAGTAGGCTCTAGAACATTAAGTATAATCAATAATGAATATGATATTTCATGTATTCAATATTTATTTTTGAAAATGTCATTCTGATTGGCAGTTCCTTGAGGTTGTCATGGGTAATGAGCTATGGTGGTTCCAATAATACCATAACTTAAGAACTGAATATGGAACCTGGAATCAGGAGAATAAATTAATACCACTAAATATTAATCAAATAAAGTGTTATGAAAATATTGAGCTAATCACAGAGGATTCCCTAGGTTATAAGTCTCTTAAAACGTGCTTAAAACTTTGGAGAAACTTTTTTACATTAAAAGTTAAAAGTTAAATTATTTAAATGGACAAGTAAATAATTAATTATTCGATGGTTTGAATAAAATTATTGTGCGGGTATGAATAACTTTGTAGTGAAATGACATAATGCACATTAAAAATTAATTGTTAATATTTTACTCATCCCTTATGGGACAAGTGGCTAGATGGGGAAAGGTGGTTACTATCCAAGAAAGTCCTAGGAACATATAAAACGCATGCATAAGGTAAAAATACCATCTCTAATTTCTCTAAAGAGGGAAAAGAAACCCTTCTAGCCTTGCTTAAAAAAGAACTATCAGGCTTTGAAAGAAAAATGATCTACTAGACTCTATGACTAGTGTGAGTATTAGGATTTAAGCAATTTTGTATGAGCTATCATGCTCTATGTGGTTATGTGTTAGAAATTAAGCACATAGAAACTGGAGAGTCATCAGATTATGAGAAATAGAGATCATAGGCTCTGATATCTTTTAGGCTCTAGGAAATAACTTCCCCTAATATATTTGGTGGAACTTTAATAATAAATACTAATATGTAAAATCTGAATTTTGGAGAAAATGTGAATAAGAAAAAGAACCTGAATATGAGTTGATAAAAAGGTAACATTCCCTTTGTATTAAATGATTTGATTGAGTACTTGATGTTTAGCTTTTAGGCTAAGGAAAATTAGAGCTTTCTGGCTCTATGATATTTGAGCTTCCAGGCTCTAAGAGCTTTCAGGATCTTTGCAGGATAAAATCCCAAGAGATGTAAAAATCCAATGAAGGGTATCATCCTCATAGATATATGAATAAAAATATATACGTGTTGAGGAGGCTTGCACGTGAACTAGTGGTTCCATGAGGAGATGAACCTCATGTATATATATATGTGCCAGAAATTATGAAAGAATTTTTCAACCAAGAAATACTTGGAGCACAAATTGTGGAAATTGAACTTAAGAGATATAACAATAACATTCACAAAATTGCTAATCAAATATGCAAAATTCACACCAAAGGAGACTGAAATTGGAGCATAACACTAATATGTATTGAGTAAGTGTACAATAGCCAAAATTGTGAAGTAATAGGCTTCTCAAATATATAATTACATGAGAGGTTTGAATGCATAAGTATTCTAATCGAAATAGTCAAAAAGCAGGCTTACCAAAACTAGTCAAATCCCCCATAGGTGCATAAAGAAGTTTCCAAATCTATGAATATGCTCACAAATTTGCTAAGTCAAGTGGGAAAGATAAAGAGGGTTGGAAATACAACTCATACATGCTTTTAATTGGAGAAAAAGAGGGAGGATGATGTAGGAAAAAAACAAGGCAAAAAACAAGGTAGTTACACCTAGACTAGCTTTTCCTTTTTCCTTAAAACAACTGTAAAGCAAGGCAGCTTTCAGAAAAAGAAGATATGTGCTTTAAGGAACTAGGAATAAAGCAGACTTGCTAAAATTGGCTTGTAGGATGTTTCCCAAGCACTCCATGACTCATTTTTAGCATGTGTTGACTTCTAGGAGACGTGGAAGGCAACTAGCATAGAATGGAATCTAGGAATCTAGGTAATAAGACAAAAATGATTAATTAATGTCAAATGTAGGTAACTATGGGTTGATTATTCTAACCCCCCCCCTTAATCTTGACTTTATGAGTAAATATAAAAAAACTATAGGGCCTAGCAACAAGGCTTAGTCACCCTTTACATACTGCTTGTCCATTCAACCAAGGAAAGAGGCAAAAACCCAATGGGAAAAATCCTCCCTTAAACATGGACATGAAATAAAATTTGGAAATATTGTCACCAATCATACTTCACAACATGATCAACAATCCCCAGTAGTGATTTGAGATTGCTGAAGGTATTCTCACAAAAAACTTTGGTGAAGATGTCTGCTACTTGTTCTGAAGATGCATAGAAGAGTAGAACAATGGTACCATCATGCACAAGGTGTTTGATGTAGTGCATATGGATCTCAATATGCTTGGTTCGCTGTCTCTGAACTGGATCATTGCAGATTCGAATGGTTCTCTGATTATCACAGTAGATAATAGTTGAAAACTCTTATTCGAAACCACATTCTCCAAGTATCCCCTGCAACCACAAACATTGAGTTGCTGCATTTACAAGTCCTCTATACTCTGCTTCTATAGATGAGAGTGCTATGGCACTCTGCTTCTTACTTGACCAGCTAATTGGCCCTTCTACAAGCATGAACACATATCTTGATGTAGAATTTCAATCTGTGTTTTCACCTGCCCAATCACTATCAGTAAACCCAATCAAATCAAGATCAAATTTTGCTTTGTAGAAAATCCCATGAGTTCTTGTTCCTTGAACAAAGTTTAGGGTCCTCTTGGCTGCTCTCCAGTGGATCTCATGAGGTTGATCCATGTATCTCGAATCCACACTAACTACATAAGATAAATCAGGTCGAGTGTGTGTAAGATAAAGCAAACACCCAATCAACTACCTATACCGTGTATTATTTACCATAGGAGAAGAACCTGCTTCTTCAAGCTTAACTCCTAAAAGGAATGGATTCTTGCTGGGCTTGCAATCTTTCATGTTGAATTTGATGAGCAAATTTGAAGCATAATTGGAATGATGTACTTTTATTCCATGTTGGGATTGAACAATTTCGAGACCCAAGAATTGGTTCAACAATCCCAAATATGTCATAGAAAATGCATGGTTCATTGCATCCTTCAAGGAGGCAATCTCTTTCTTTGAACTTCCTGTAATCAGTAGGTCATCCACATACAAAACAATAATCATCAAAGAACCATGAATCAGCTTCAAATAGACATTAGGATCAAACTTGCATCGAACAAAACCCAGTGACAACAGAAACCTATCAATCTTGGCATACCAAGCCCTGAGGGCTTGCTTGAGCCCATACAATGATTTCTTTAACCTACACACTAAATATGGATTAGAAACAAACCCTTCAGGTTTCTACATGTAAATCTCTTTAGTGAGATATTCATTTAGGAAATCACACTTCACATCCATGTGATGTACTTCCCACTGCTTTGAAGCTGCAATGGCTAGAGCTAGCCTTATGGAGTCCATCTTTGCCATTGGTGCAAATGTTTCATTGTAGTCAATACCATGTACTTGTGAGTAGACCTTGGCTACCAATATCTCATCAGCAACAAACTTAGTCTTGAAGACCCACTTGCATTGAACTAGCTTCCTCCCTGGGGGAAGATCAATCAGTTCCCAAGTGTTGTTCTTCTGGAGCAAGCTGAATTCTTCTTTCATGGTTGTTTTCCATCTTGGATCATGTGCTACATCTTCATATCTCTCTGGATCTGATTCAACCATCAGATATCACTTCTCAACAAATAGAGGATCTTTCACACAAAGGGCACTCTCAAATTAAGATCTAGTCCTCCTAGTGTCATTAGGATATCCAGCTAGTTCTCCAGCTGCATGAATGGTATTTGCTGCACATTTTGGTCTTGTAGGACTGTTAGGATCTGCAATCAAATCATCATTATCAACAAACTCATTAGTCTCTTCACTTACAATCAATGGTTCTTGTGATGAAGAGGACTCTCCAAATTCAACTGTTGCTAAAGGCTCTTCTTTGAACTGAACACTTTTTTCAATGAAATATTTTTTAGTGCTCAAGTTGATCAGCTTGTACCCTTTTGAATCTTTAGAATACCCAACAAATAGGCACTCTTGTCTTTGGGGTTGCAAAGCCTTCCTCTTTTCAGTTGGAATTCTAGCCCAAGCCTTTGAGCCAAAAATCCTGAAATGGGCCACAACTGGCTTGTGCCCACTCCAAGATTTAAAAGGAGTAATACCATCAAGGTGCTTATGAGGCACCCTGTTCTGTATATAGGATGCACAATTTATAGCCTTGATGCAAAACTTTGGTGGCAAAGTCTTAGCCTCCATCATGTAGGTTTCCATCTCTTTCAGTGATTTGTTCTTTCTCTCAGCAACACCATTTTTCTGTGGTGTGTAAGGGATCGAATGCTGCATCTGGATATTTGCATGTTTGCAATACTGAATGAACTCAAACTTGACATACTCACGACCATTGTCAGATATGAGGATCTTGAGTTTCCTCCCAGACTGGTTTTCAACCAAGGCTCTAAAGACTTTAAAGAGGTTGAAAACTTCAGACTTATGCTTTAGGAGGTGAACCCAACAATGCCTGGAAAAGTCATCTATGAAGGTGAGTGAATATTTGTCTTGACTCAAGGACATATGAGGGAATGGACCAGCAATGTCATTATGGATCATCTCAAGAGGTGCAGAGGATCTCTCATGACTAGCTCTCTCATACTTGTGCTCTGGGTGTTTTCCTAGGATACAACCTTGACAAAATCACTTAGAAAACTTGATCTTTGGTAACCCTATGACCATATCTTTTTAACTCAAATCAGAAAGATACTTGTAGTTAATATGGCCAAATATTTCATGCCAAAGCTTGGTTTCTTCATTAGCATGAATTAGAAGAGCATAGGGGTTTGAGTAGGGTAGAAAATGGGAAAACTTGTATACTTTCAAAGTGTGATCAACAACACCTTTTTCTATGACTTTACCATTTGAAATCTCAGTGATTTCAACATCATCAGGGGAAAATATGACCTTCTTTGGAGACCCAGTATGAGTCATCTGATACAATGACAAGAGATTAGAGGTAAGACCTGGAACATACAACACATTATTGAAATTACCATGGTCAAGATCAATACTACCCTTCCCCAAACTGCTAGTGAGAGACTCATCTCCCAAAACTATTGGTGGACCTTTCGACATGTCAAGAGAGGAGAATGTCTCCTTTTTTAGAACCATATGTCTAGAAGCTTTAGATTCTATGATGAAGCTAGGTGAGCTTGATGTGACAGCAACCAAGGCATTTACTCTCTCTTTGTCTTCTAAATTTGATCCTCCTTCCCTCTTCTTTGAGCAATCAGGAAGGGAGATGTTATTCTTCTTTAGGATTTGGGTCAACATGTCAATTTGCATCTTCATACAAGAGCTCTCAGGATGATATCCCTTACTACAGTATGTGCACTTGCTCATTTATCCTTTATTCTTCTTCTTCTGGGAGTTCTTCTTGGAGCCTTGGGGCTTCTCTTGAGACTTTGACTTGTCTCTCTTTTGCTCAGGTGGATTTTTAGATTTTTTCTTGCTTTTTGAATCCACCCTTGAATCTCCAGCAACCAAAGCTTGGTCTTTGGAAGGTTTGATGGTGCCCATCATCACCAACTTATCTTGATCCTGTAAGAGGGATTCCAAGAACTCTACAAGCTTAGGCATATTAGGCTCGTGTTGTCAACTTGGTGGCATGGAAGATTGAAACAAACACTGAATAGTCATGACCAAGCTTAGAGAGTATGGCCAAGACTAGTTTCTCTTCCTTCTTTTCGATCCCACACTGTTTTAGCTGCAACAAGGGCCTTAAACTTGCAAAAGTAGAGTTGCAATGATTTGAAGCTAGTGGGAATCAATGAGATCAGCTCATTCTCGATTTGATGTCCTCTCATCTCATTTATCTTTCCAAAAATCTCTACAAGCTTCTCCCACACTTCATTAGGTGATGTCAATCCATCAAGATGGCAGAGGAGGTCTCTTGAAATGCTCAGACACAAAATACCATAGGCCTCATCTCTCCTATTGTGCCATTTAATTTTCTTTGCAGTTTCATTGGGCTTTGCCTCAATTTCCATGGTAACCTTGTAGAGACATTTCTCTCTCAACAATATCTCCATCTCAGCTTTCCACTCAAAGAAATTGAATGGAGTCAAGATGATCTTCTGAGATTGGTCCATAGCTCAACAATTGTGCCCTCCAGTTAGTAGAATGCGCTCCCAGTCAAGATGTCGAACCTACAATAGAAATATGGAAGGAGATAAATTGATCTACAAAGGCTCTGATACCATGTGGAAATTGAACCCAAGAGATAGAACAATAACACTCACAAAATTACTAATCAAACATGCAAAATTCACACCAAAGGAGATTGAAATTGGAGCATAACACTAATCTGTATTGAGTAAGTGTACCATATCCAACCTTGTGAAGTAATAGGATTCTCAAATATATAATTAGATGAGAGGCTCGAATGCATAAGGATGTTATTCAAAATAGTCAAAAAACAGGCTTACCAAAAATAGTCAATTCCCTCGTAGGTGCATAAAGCAGTTTCCAAATCTATGAAGATGCTCACGAATTTGCTAAGTCAAGTGGGTAAGATAAAGAGGGATGGAAAGACAAATAATACATGCTTTTAATTGGAGAAAAAGAGGGAGGATGATGTGGGCAAAAAACAAGGCAGTTACATTTAGACTAGCTTTTCCTTTTTCCTTAAAACAATTGTAAAGCAAGGAAGCTTTCAGAAAAAGAAGATATGCGCTTTAAGGAACCAAGAATAAAGCAGACTTGCTAAAATTGGTTTCCAAGATGTTTCCCAAGTGCTCCATGACTTATTTTTAGCATGTGTTGACTTCTAGGACACGTGGAAGGCAACTAGCATAGAATGGAATCTAGGAATCTAGGTAATAAGACAAAAATGATTAATTAATGTCAAATGTAGGTAACTATGGGTTGATTATTCTAACACCAATTCCATACATGAGGTATGTATGTGAATATTATTTTTTGTATTTTATGCACCATGATATGCTAAATGATGAAGCATTGGCTAAAAATTTATAATTGAGGTGAATCCTTGTGTGATAAATGTGAAAAAATGATTGTTGCTATATGCATTAATAATGCTTTTGATTAATAGATGTTTCATAATATGTGAGAAAGTTATGATTATGCATTTATTGTGTCAAACTTAATATGATTACTATTGTTGTGAACCAAGTGGAAATGATTAAAGGTACTTGAGAAGAAGTACCTTCATGAAGATAAAGGTTGAATTGGAAAATTTACGTGCCATGAGATACAAATGCGAGGATGATTCTACTTTAGGTCATAAATTATATATTATTTTTATGATTGACAAATGTTGTTTAGTTGCAGGGATAACATGTTATTATCACGAGGTATATATTTCAAAGCAAAGCTAAATCCTATAGGGTTGCTACAAAAAGATAGAAAATGAAAATACATGAATGGTTTTTCCATAGATTATGGTTTTTATATATGTCATGTGTCACTAACAGATAATGCAGGTGCATCTTGAGAGCAATACTAAGCTCAAAAGGGTTGTTATGAAAATCAACAATAACATGTTTCCGAAAGAAAATATGTTTCTCTTGATTTGAAAGTTTATAATTATGCATATGTTTATGATAAACATTGGAAATGTTTCATAACATTGCGTAAATAATAGGTTGTGAAAGAAAAGAAGCATTAAAGATACTCTGAAGGATCAGAGAATGCAAGTTTGAAAGGGAAAATCTACGATGAAGGCAAAATCTTGGAATATTCCAACACCGATGATGGTGTACCTTTAAGGGGGTAAGTATGTAGCATCCATAGTAAAAGCACTATAAGTAATGTTATTTATTTTCCTAAGTTGTGAATTTCTTAGGTAGACTTAAGAGACTGAGGGATTGATTCGACTGAATGAATTGGGGCGTGAATCCACTAGAGAGACATAATTAATAGCTTGAAAGCCATGGCTTTGATGAAAAGTTAATTGTGATGTTTATGATAACGTTGAGTGTTGTCATAAGTTATGTCATTGACAAAGACAATAACAAGTGTCTATGATTTGATATGTATTTATAACTATCAACAAAAAAATCTAATTTACTATTAGCTTATCATTAAAAAAATACTATTAAATATTATTAACAATTTCTATAGCAAGTTATGTGATTAAGAATCTTACGATATAAATTATAAACAATTTACGTTAATTCATGCATTAAATACCACATAGTTATTGTTAGATATTTTAGTAAAAATAAGCGAACTCTTTTCTCATTTTGAGAAATATATTAAAAGATGAAGAAAAAGATAATTTCTTTATGAAAAAATATCTTATTAAATAATTGATCTTTGTATAGTATTGTATATATAAAAGTGTCACGTAATAAGTGATTGACCATTGATATTTTACAATAATTAAAAGAATTGTCAATATAATATGATAAGTATACAATTATGGAGGAAGGTCATAAATTGTATATAGTTTAAAAATAAAGTTGTTTATTTTAAAATCGTTACAGTTCACCTTACGGGGACTTGAGCCCATCCAAAAGGGAGGTATGTATTGAGTCATGGGTACCATATTATGATAAGTAGTCAAGATCTCGAGGAGAAGGGAGATCGATTGTTTAGTTAGGGTTATGAAGTAAAGATTTCTAAAATGTCGATTGGAGGTGACAGTTTTGGGGTCACCGAGTAATAAATTTCAGGAAAAATTATGTTCGGGGCTTTGGGGAACAAGGAAGAAGAAGAGGGGAGAAAATCTATCCTTTCTTGTTGAAATATTATTAAACCGACTCATAACTTAGGTCTTAGGATAAAATATTTAATCATTATTTGATTAAATTCCTACCCACTAGTTAATTAGTTGGCATCCACTCGCACCTTAAAGTCAACACGTGCCATCTATACCCCATGAATGCTTTATTTATAATTCTAGGTTGATCTTGACCACCTTATGCTCTCCTAGAATTAGTAACTTCACTTTCGTGCAGATTCTTCCTTGTTTTGCTTTTATCCTTCTTTTTTGTGGATAAGGTAAAGCTAGTTAACTAGGAAACTGATATCTTTTGTTTCCAACCCATCCTCCATGATTTTCTCTCCATTTTTCAGGATTATCATGTTTTTCCATCGCTCTTGACAACTCACTCATTCTTTTGATAATTCGTAAGGTCCTTGACTGATTTGGGAAGTGCTTTAGCCACCTTTGGAGGTTTATCAATTTGGTAAGTCTACCTTTCTGAGCTTTATGAGTTGTCTCCATACAACTCAATTTTTCCTATGAGGGATGTATTATTTATATACACTATTATTCATCATTAGTCAATGGGAGGATACACTCCAATATTCATCTCTTCATTCATGTGATTTAGTCTCTTTTCTTCTCTATATTTTTCCTATGTATGCTTGTGAGAATTATCTTAGTAGCAAGATCTATTTCCTGTGCTTCTTCTTAGAATATTTACTCATAGCATTGTAGCTATTATTTATACATGGTATCAAAGTGCAAGGTTTTTCAAGTTCTACGGAGTTGAGGAGCGCATCTAGTCTCCTATCCCTCTCTAAAGAAGAGCTTGTCTGGCTTACAAGATTTTGTCCTAGTTTTGTTTTGCAAGTTGCAAAGAGTTTCTTCATAAGTGCATGGAATCGACAATATGTATTATTCCTCAGCTATAAATCTTACTCCCTTCAACTACCACGAATGGAAATCCAAAATTGGCATTCTATTGCATAGTAAAGGACTATACATAGTTACTCTAGATTTGGAGAATGAGCCCAATGTTGTGATTGAGAAAACTAAGTGGAATAATAGGTTGGATGAATCTTATAGATTGATTTGCTTCTCCATTTCTCCTTATATAATCTTTCATCTAGATGTTTGACCAGTCCAAACCAAGTGTGGACCCAACTGGAGTCTCTCTTTGGAGTTCGAGATGAGCTAAGAACACATCAATTGGAGCTTGAGTTATTCTCACCAAGTCCAAGTAGTTTCGATTCTCTTGAGGGTTTCTTTACCAAGTTCAAGTCACTTGTTCTAATGCTTAAGCAATGTGGGAGTAAGAAGGAATATGATCAATTAATCCTTTCCATTCTTTCTAAATTGGGTCTTGATTACTCGGTTTTTGTGTCTAGTTTTCATGCTACTAGGCTTGTTGTTCCTAAGTGGAAAATTCCTCTTTAAATACTTTTCTTAATTCACTAACAAAGGAGAAAGATAAATTGATCAAGATGGGTGTCCTTAATTCTTCCAAATTCAAGGATCATGCTCTCATGGTTCAAGGAAGAAAGAATATCAAATCCAAATAAAAACAAAATTTGAAAGAGAAGAAGCCAAAGTTAGAAATTGAAGATGAAAGTTCGAAGCCTACTAATAAAGATTCAATAAAGAAGGGTAAGAAGAAAGGGAGCAAATCCAAGTGTTCTTATTTCTGCAAGGGATTTCATTCAAAGAGGAAGTGTTTGAATAAAAATATGGACATCATGTTTCATCTTCTTGAGAAGCACAAGATCGAAGTTCCAGATGAGTTAGAGAAGCTTGTCGATTCCTCAGAACACTGTCATAGTGCGCAGTTACAAGGTGATATAACTTATTCCTTGAGTGCCAGCGTTAAATCCTTTTCTCATGTCTCTAATATATACTTAGTCTCTTATATATTAGAATCGAAAATATGAGATAATTTCTTTGATAACCCTCCTATCAGTCTACTAGATTCATCTCCAAAAAATTGTGAATTTTCACTAGATACTGACTTATCTTTGAGCAACTCTTCCTCATTTCATTCACAAGCTTATATCTCCGATTTAGAAATTTGTTTGCAGGCTGATATACATTTCATGACACAATTCATACCACCATCCATACCATCTACCATACCTCTTAATAATCTGAAGACTATACAAATCCCAAGTTCACTGGTTGATTCGTCATTGGTTTCTTATGGAGTGTTACTTATCTTACATGATTTTAATTCTTGTCTATCTTTCAGTGGTTGGTTATCCATGAAGTTAGTCATATTTGGACTGATATTAAACATTTTTGGATCCATTCTAAACACTTATGGTTCAGATCTTATGTCCATCCATCATTCATATTTTTACACCTATCAGTTTTTCCCAGTTGCTCATAGTTTTCCTAGTATCGGCCTATATCCTCATGGAGTCACTAAAGCCTTGGTATTTGTTGTTCCATATGATAATGTCTCTGATATATCGAAGTTTTATCATCCTCATATCAGATCTGGGAAGGTGCTACATCATATTGGAAGATTGGCATGTGATTCACATCACAATTTTGCAGTTATTCAGGGAATTGATTGTGTAACAAATTGTCTTAATTTTTGTACTCTTTGGGAAGGAGTATGCATAAATATTTTTTCCATTTCAGATTGTGTTTGCATATCAGAGTTTGTCAGTAGCAAGAAGCATTCATATAATGCACCTACTTCATTAGTTGATGAGATACAAGGAGTCTCTCCTCTTCCTTCTTGCAAATTGTACACTCTAGCGCATGATCATGGAGTTCATGATTTCTTCATCAAGTCTTTCATCCAGAAGCAGTTCATTCAGCTCATTCAAGTGAAGATAAATATATGTTGAAGACATATTATTTCAAATTTTGTGCATTGTCCTCTCTTGAGGGAGGATTTTCCCTATGTGGTTTTGCTTCTTTCCTCAGCTTTTTGGACATGAATAATTGTTAAAGGGTGACCATAGCCTTGTTGTTGGGACCTATATAGACCTATATTTTTTACATACCATCATAAATTCATATTTAAAGGAGGGTGTTGGGATATTACTAAACCCACTCATAACTCATGAAGATAAAATATTTAATCATTATTTGATTAAATTCCTACCCACTACCTAATTAGTTGGAATCCACTTGCACCTTAAAGTCAACGCATGCCATATATACCCTAGGAATGATTTATTTCTTATTCTGGGTTGATCTTGACCACCTTATGGACTCCGAGAATTAGTAACTGCGCTTTCTTGCTGATTCTTCCTTATGCTACTTTTATCTTGCTTTTCTGTGGATAAGGTAAAGCTAATTAACTAGGAAACTGGTAATTTTTGTTGCCAACCCATCCTCCATGATTTTATCTCCATTTTCCACGATTAGGATGTTTTTCCATCACTCTTGAATACTCACTCATGCTTTTTCTAATTTGTGAGGTCCTTGACTGATTTGGGAAGTTCTTTAGCCACCAATGGGGGTTTACCATATTTGGTAAGTCTACATTTCCAAGCTTTATGAGTTGTCTTCATACAACTCGATTTTGCCGAAGAGGGAAGTACTATTTATGTACACTATTATTCATCGTTATTCAATGGAAGGATACACTTCAATATTCATCTCTTCATTCATGTGATTTTGTCTCTTTTCTTCTCTCTATTTTTCCTGTGTATGCTTGTGAGAATTATTTTAGTAGCAAGATCTATTTCATGTGTTTTTTCTTAGCATCTTTGCTTATAGCATTACAACTATTATTTCTGCATTTCTTGCATGTTTTTTGTTGGCATTGCACTAAAGATTGGAGTCTTCTGCAATCAAGTAGTAAGTTAATTTTATGAATAACAAGAGCTTTCTCATTAGATGCATGTATTCATATGTTATTTCTATGAGGAAATAAAGATTCAAACATTTTATTTTTGTCTTTTCTTTAAACTTATGCATTTTAGCTAGAAAAACTTGTCCTTAAAAGAGAGTGACGTCCATAGCTCGAACCCCAGTTTTCAATGTTTGATACCTCCTCTAATCTATGATAGTATTGGCTTAAACGTTGTGTTGTTAAGAGGATGATCTTATAAAAAGAAAACTTGACGCAATGATTAAATTTAAAAAATGGATTTACATCTGGTGTTGGAGGAAGTCCTTTCAAGAAGAGCTGAGCCATTACTTCATGCTTGAATTTTGTTACGAAATCCCTTTCAATTTTATTATGCCAAAGAATTTATTTTACTGTCCTCTATGTGTTTATGAAGAACAGAGTACTTTTACCCTTATGAATATGACTGACTCACTACTATGGGAAGACGGTCTTTCATTTATTTACCTTATTGCATCCGTCAGAGTTTGCAAGAAACCTTGTTGACATCTCATGGGTAAGCATAAATAAAGGTATTTTACATTTGAATCGTGATGTCATGTAAATAATTATACTAAAATTTTGACTGTGTAAATGAAGTAAACATAAAAAATTACTTATCTCTCTAAAAAAAATTACTTGCAGATTTCTGGTATGTTATAGAAACACATGATATTATACAACAATGAAGCATTGATTCATTTTCAAACAGATATGGTCATAATAGTATATTGTCTTGTTTTTCTTTCTATCTTCTTGGATTATATAAAACTATCACATAACAATATTCCCAAAAATACTAAATAAAATTGTTGCATTGTGCATGTTATGAGCAGGGAATTCTAGACTTATAATGTCTTGGATTACAAAGGCGGGGAACTAAATTGCGTAGAAGCAGTTGAAACCAATGTTTTGTTGAACCCAATTTGAGCAGTTTTGCGTAAAAAATATGTACCCCTATTTATTGCTAGTATGTTCATTGTTTGAGCTATTTATTTGCTTGTATTGTTTGATTAGTATTGGCATTACTCATTACAACTTGTTCTTTAGCTAGTTGAAATTCCGCGTAAACTTGTTTACTTAGAGTAGTCCACCTAAGCCGAAAACATTTCCTTACAGTAAATAACCTAAAACCCAACAACCCATTAATGTCCTAATGCCTTGGACATATGATATGTTGAATGAGAAAGTATACTAACAAAGAAATTAAACATACCCAATAAGATGCAGTGAAACCTGAAATGTATGCAGTGCAGAGAGGTGGATGACTTAACCTCATGAATAGTCCATCACACCCCATTGGAAAAGAAATCCTCCTCCCCATAAGTTGAATGATCCTATTGTATATG
Organism: Pseudotsuga menziesii; assembly: GCA_001517045.1. Taxonomy (NCBI): domain Eukaryota; kingdom Viridiplantae; phylum Streptophyta; class Pinopsida; order Pinales; family Pinaceae; genus Pseudotsuga; species Pseudotsuga menziesii. The sequence goes on from LPNX010502277.1 coordinate 662,343, forward strand.
AGAAGGTGATCCATAATGGCACAAATATAATCAATGCCTTGAAACTCATTCTTCCCAGCACCGAACTAGCCAATAAAATCAATGTTATTGCTACGAAAGCAAACTGGAAATACACTATGGTAGCCATAAGATAGAAAGTGTAATCATGGCGGTTGGGTTCTTGGTTGATTCAAGAATCATGGCTTGACTGATGAAGTAGATTTGGTTTAGTGTTGGAGTTGCATTGCATTGCATAAAAAAGGAAGCAATTTATACTCAAATTCTAATTTATATCTCCATGTAACCTAGCAAATCAGAACAACAACAAAGGCCTAGAGTGCCATGAGAGAAGAATTTACATCACGCTTCTTTTAGACTCTGCTTCCATATAGAATGGCTAGGCTCGACATGGTCTGAAAATCCACAATTGTCGTTTCTACCATTTGTCATGCATTGTATCCTTTGTTAATCAAATCAGGAGAAACAGTCGTGTCCTGATAGGCTACTTGCAAATTTGCCATTGCTGAAGGACTAATCAGCGTGAGAATTCAGTATTGGAAAGTAAGACCAAGACCTTTCCAGAGCAAAGACGAGGTCCATTGCCTTACCTGCTTAAGCAGAGCTCAAGTCCAATGCCTTACCTTCTTAAGTAGAGCTCGAGTCAAATTGTATACCCCTTCTTCATCCAACTACAATAGGAACCTCTTTTCTGCAATAAAGCACATCAGATAACCTACGTCAGAAACCAAATTCCTAACAATGTTTCTCCAAACTTGAAGATAGTCATGAAGCAAACATTGGGTGAACAAAATCCATGAGAGAATAGGATGGTACAAGTCTAAATATATCAGGGTTTTGTGTAACTTCCGTAACTAAGGCTTTGGAAACCAATTTTTTATTATATATAAACAAACTTATAATAAATTGGAGACCAACAAATGCTTAAAAAATGTAAACTATTGTTATCAACAGTAGGAAGTAAGATGCCAAAAGTTTGACCCTAAAATTCAAGAGCTATACAACTTTGCAACTCTAAATGATGTGTGGTCCCATCTTAAAACATGTAGAAGCACAAACACACACTAGAGACTAGAAAAAATGTGTATTTTCTTGCTTGCTTGAGAATTTATGCCATTTCTATAGCTCAAAATTACATGTGAGGCCTCACCGAGTTAAAGAAAAACGGAAAGGAAATCACAAAAGCAACAGTGAAACATGTATTACAAAACGAAAGCTTTAAGTAGTTTTTTTGAATTATAAAAACAAACCTTTGTATGGATCAGTACATGTCCTACAAGCTATGGATTGCGTATAGAATATATTTAATCGTTTTGATAACCAGCTTAGATCCAGCTTTACTCGGCTCTATCATACGCCGAGAGGGATCAAATATTTCGACGTGTAAACCATTTATATATATATATATATACACCTAAGATTATTAATTATTAAGCCGACTTGTATATATATATAGATATATAAGCCGACTTTTTTATGTGACACGTGTCATCTCCATGTTGAGCACGGAATTACACTTCTACCTCATACCGGGCTGTAGAATGCGCCTCTCGGCGCAACAAGACAGCAAGAAAAATCTCAATGGAGAAAAAAAAGATTCAAATATAAAGAATTCTTGGACCTTCAATGCACCCAGTTCACTTGTACATTCTCTAAAATACTAATATTTTGTTGCTTTCTTTTTTTGGCATGAATCGAGCAAAGATATTTTAGATGAGTATAGGACTGTTGGGGCCTTCATGGGATGGAAAGGTACCTTCGAATGAAAGGTAGGAAGCGTTCGAAAAGGATCTGGTAAGGGAAATGAATGATTCATGGAGATTAATCTAGGAGGGAAGGTAATCATGGGAGGGAATGAAGATATGGTCATTGGGTGTGGAAAGACGAAGAGTGATAGGTGGTGGGAGGGATGAATTAATTTGATAGAGAACAAGGGACTGAAGCATCATGATTGAAGGGGATGTCCTTGATGAAATGATTCGAGGGAGGGAGTTCTTTATGGAGAAAATCTATTTTGTAGTTTTTTGGAGCTTTATTTCTATACATGCATATATATTTACACACATGTTTTTATACATAGACACATATATATAATGTTGAAGGGTTATTTTTATACATAGACACATACATATAAGTTAGAAAGGTTATCAATGATGATATTATTTTTTTTAATTTTTTTGTATATTTATTTATTTATATGAATTTTAAAATATTTTTGAAGTTAGTGATGATGTTAATTTTTGTTTGTTTATATTGTAAAATATATTATTTTTCTTATTTATTTTTGTATTGAAACCAATAAAAAAATAATTGTAAAATTAAGAATGATGTTTATAATTTTTTCTTAAACTAATCAAATTTATAATATAAATAAAAAAATAAAGTATCTATGTTTTATAATCTATTTATATTTAAACATGATAAATATCAATATATAAAAAAAAGTGTCTTTTTTGGAAAAAGATAATCACTTTCATCTCTCATAGGTTATAAATAAATTATGTGTATTCTTAATTTTCGTTGTATTTTAAATTTTAAATTTATCTATTTTAAAATATTTTTTATTTTAAAATATTTTTTATTTAAAAAATATAGAATTTATTTTTTAAATGATTAAAAATGTAAACTTTCATTTTAAAAATATTAAATTTTATTTCAAATTTGTAAATTTATATTTATATAATTTTAAAATATTCGCAACAATATTAATCTTTTAATTCATCTTCAATTAATATTTTAATATATATTAATTTTAATATTAATGTAATATGATGATGATGATGGTGGTTAACGTCCCCTGAGACCAAACTTTGGTCTATCGGACCTAAAGAAGAGAATTAGTTAGTTTGCTTTAAAGTTATATTTCTATGCTCAAAAAAGCTAGGCATGTTGGTATTGCAACAAAGATTATGAAACTGGGATCTAATGTGGGTGTACGCAGGGCACTCTAAGAGGAAGTGATTTTCATCTTCAATGTTCTTACTCTCACAAAGGTGGCAGATCCCTTCTACCCATGGTGTTTTAGGGACTGTCCAACGACCAATTTCACTATGGAGCTCATGCAAGTTCGTTCTTATCTTAGCTATGTTAATTTTTTTCTTAGTACTGATTAAAGCAAAGAGATACTTTTGATCTTCTAGAGTAGGGTTGATGACCTCCTTATAATATCTTAATTTTCTTTTAGCCTCTAAATCTTTCTCACACCACAATTTTTCTTTAAACTTAGAAGAAGTAATATTTTTTATGTTATTAATATTCTGCAAGGCAACATTTTCATCGATCTCCCAGTGATTTAACCAAGACTTGGTATCTTTATACCACCCACGCTTGAGCCTTAAGTGGTTTTGGATAGAGTTTAAAGCTAGCTTAGGGAGCCTATGGTCTCCCATGTTATTGATTTTGTTCTTGTATAATAGGAGTCTAGTCATAGCTAGGCTATCGATGGGGGAAATACCCACTTCTATAAGGAGAATAGGATAGGGTGTATTGTTTTTTATTTTGAGGTTATAAGTTATAAAACGCTTCTGGTTGCTCGATCTTTCTCCAAGATTCTCTAGAGATGCTGCAACCCCAAACCTCACACCCATACAAGATAACATGAGTGACTAGAGTTTCAAAAAGGAGCTTCTTTTTATCCCACATCATGAGGTTTGCAGCTTTACAGTTATTTTCAAGACCAAAGTAAGCTTTCCACCCTCCGTTAATCCTTTTCTTAATGCTATAGTTCCAGTTGAGTTTGTGATGAATATCAATTCCTAGGTACTTGTAAGAAGACACTTCCTCCAAGTTGCTATTGTCATACATAAAATTAGGGTATGTATCATTCTTGGATTTGATAATCATAACTTTTGTTTTGTCAATGTTAACAGTCATACCCATGTTAGAGCAGAAATCTTTGAGGAGTCGACGCTGCTTATACAACTCTTCTATATTAATATTTAATACAATTTTCATTATAATGTGAATAACTAAATAAAACAAAATCTTAATAAAATCAATAGTAATGCATCAAAAGTTAATTTCTTTTTATCTTAAAAGTTATACATTTATATAATATTTTAAATATATATATATAACAGAAACCCCTTAAATTAGTATTAAGAAAAAATGTTATGCACAACTATTCATTACAAAAATATAAAAGTTATGAAATGGAGAGAGGTCTCAAAAGAGAAGATAACAAGAACCGCTAAAGTTGATATATGTCTTCTAAATTTCTTTACGTTATTTCTTTCTATTTATCATAACATTAGAAGAGTAAATTCTTACAAATTGTTGGTTCAGAAAGATAAAAAAAACATTTAAAGAACACTGGTAAAACTACATCTTCTTGCCTATATGTCTTACAGGTTGAGTGACTGAAACTTCCTCTACCGGGCGGGCCTTGTGACAACTGACAATGATTGCACCAGTTTATCTTTGCAATTTTCATCACCTCTTCCTTTATGATATCCACGGTCCCCATCAGCTCTTTTAAATCCCGGTCATGGTCATTGACCCGTGAACGGTGGCAGCAAATTTGATATGAGATATGTTGCGTATTGGGAGCCATTTCTCTATTATCCTCTACACTTACAGCAACAAAATCTGAAAGTGTACTGAGGTGGGGTTTTAAGTCTTCCTAGCCAAACTTGAGGCTGGCGAACCCAGCTTCGATTTCCTTCTTTGCCATTGAAGACGTGGGGGGCTGTTCCACACCAGGACTGAGATACTGCAAGCATGCCCTAAGCAAAACTTGTAGTTTTTCGACAGCTTCCTCTTCGCTTGAACGGACAAAGAGTGGGTGGGCATGAAAACTTCCGTAGCACTTAACCTTGTATACCATACCACTTGTGTGATCTACCTCATTTGAGACCAAGGGTACAGGGGTAAAGGGAGGCAATTTAATTCCGACCCGTAGTGGAAGCCACTTGGAAGGCAGAAGAGTCATGTTGAGAGGATGCCTGTCATGAATGTTTAGCAAGGAGGGAATGCTGACCACGGCAGGGTGTGGCTTAGGGAACACATTTTTGACCATTATAAACGATAACTCCTGAGGGCTTCTAGTACCTTAGTACCTTAATTGACTAGTTTGTCACCTAAACCATTGTTTTCCCAAAGGATGTGAAAAAATTGGACTTGAATTTAGGAGAAGAATTCTCTCGAATTTTTTTTTACATCGTGTGGAGCTTTTATCATAGACACATCTCATCATGGATGACCTGTCTAGAGTCCCAGACCATTAACTTGTTAGAGATAATGGAGAAATATATTTATGGAGATTTGCTATAGGTAGAATGAGTGGTTTGTTAGTTCATTCTTTATAGGATGTTATCCATTATTCTTGAATTTAGGTTTGGTTTTGTATTACCTATATATATAGGTAAACATCATTCTAGTAATCTAATGAGTTGAATTGATGTAATCCTCCTCCTATTTGTTGTTCCCCTTTGTGCTCTGCACTTCCTCCTCTGTTTTTCTAATTTGGTATCAGAACCATTGTGGCGTGTTGTGAAGAGCCCATTGTGGCCTGTTGCAGTGAAAGCCCCTTATATCCTGCTGTTGAGGAGCCCTCCGTGGCTTGTTGTGAGAAGAGCCTGACTGGCATGTTGTGAGAGAGCTGTGAGAAGAGCCTGCGTTGCAGGAGTGAAGAGACGTCGGTTAGAGGATTGTGTTATGAGTGAAGTCGCACTCTGGTCGTGAAGAGAAGTCCCTTTTCTGGAAGTTGCAGACGCTATGTATGAGAAGACGATGCTGAGGAAAACTGAAAAAGGAGGCTAGATTGCCATTGTATGAAGAAAGGATCGTTGCATGGGTGTAAAACGCTGCCAGAAAAGGAGTAGAGATTACTGATGGCCAATCGTTGCCACTGAGTGAGACGTCCAGATCTAAATATTGTTGTTTTCTGAACGTTGCCAGAGGAAGATCCGTAAGGAGGAGTCGCCCAGCTGCCAAGAAAAAGGTTGTGGAGCAGATCGTTTGTTGCATGAGTGCCGAAAGTGAGAACAAGGATCCTCTATCAAACTGAGGCTAAGGAGAGGAAATCACTGTCTGAGATTTCAGATATTCGGTGGGCACGTGTTGGAAATCAGCGCCCATCAGTAAGAGAAGAAGAGCGCCGATCAGCCTCGCGTTGGTCCAAGAGAAGGAGAAGAGAGTCTATCAGCTTTTTTTTCTTTCTCAGTAAAGGACGTAAACCACTATCATTTGGTTTTCCTTCCCGGTTGAATTAGCCGCCTGGAAATTGTGTGAAGGGACTGTTGCAATTCCCAAAATACCTCGTTGAGAACACCTGTGATAAAGCTATGCATGGAGACTGTGATAAAGCTATGCATGGAGAGTGATTTGGAGCCTTGATATGATGAGAAATGCTTTACCAGAGAAGACCAAATTTTAATTCAGCTGGAAGTGATGATGATAAATAATTTGTTGGCTGGAGTCGCAGTAGTTGTAGTAAAAATAACTGATGCACAACTAAAATTTCTTGAAGAATGGCTTGCAACACCATGTTTTGATGAAGCTTGCATAAGATTTGCAGTAACAGACAATAGAAAGGCAGAATGAATAAAAGATGAAGACTAAATATAATCGGAACCAACAGTGGATACATATGAAGAAGTTCATGGCATTCTGATACATTGGAGTCCTGAAGAAATCACACATTACTATGAGGTAATGGTGCAGCACTCCACTAACATGAAACGCAAAAAGACCAACAAGTATCATCTCACAACAACAAAGGTCAAGATTATTAATTTGCTAAAAGTTTATTTGTATTGTTATCCATTTTTCCATTAAGGAAGGATGTTAAAGATAATGAAGAAATGTATTTATTAATTTGCTAAAGGTTTATTTTTATTGTTATCCATTTCTGAAGGATGTTAGAGATAGTCGAGAAATGTATTTATAGAGATTTGCTATACATAGAATGAGTGGTTTGTGACTTCATTATTTATAGGACCCGATCCATTATTCTTGGATCTAGGTTTGCTTTTGTATTACCTATATATGTAAACATTATTCAAGTAATCTAATGAGTTGAATGTTCCTCCTCTTGGTGTTTGTGTGTGCAAGCCTTTTGCTGTGCACTTCATCCTTCTATGTTTTTCTAATTTAACTTTGGGATGGATTTCCTATGAATTAGTTCCAAGCCATGGTAGAATGATAACAGTTCAGCTTCATTATTTGTTTTTGTTCCAAGACCCCATACAAAGTATTTGACTAGATTTCCTCCTATACCAAAGATGATCCCCACACTAAAATTGTTTATATTATATATAAATAATTATACGACTTAAAATCTAAAAATATATAAAAATATTAATAATTTATTTTTCATGAATGTCACTCTCAATTCAACTCTTAGATTACTATTTTACTTATGAATGAGTCCACATTATTGTTTTTAGTTTACAACTCAACTCATAGATGACTTTGTTACTTATGAATGAGTGCACATTATTGTTTTTAGTTTTTTTAGTTAGAATTTTTTATGTACATTTCAATTTTCACCTTGTCGAATGTGCAATTTTGAATTAATTTCTTATTATTTTTATTTTTTTAAATTTTGATATAAATTTATTTGAAATCCCATTAATGCCGTACCAAATAAAATAAAGATTAAAAAAGTGAAAAAGAACTTTTCCCTATGAACATAACAGCCAACCTTATGGCACCCTAGTGAATGTGGAGAGGAAATGTTTCCGATTTTCTTTATGATTTCATTCATGTTTCCTACTCCTTTTTTTTTCTAAAAAACATGCTCTATCAGTAAGGTGTTTAAATGAACTATGATGAATTTTGAGATCATCTCGTGAGTGCACCACTGCCATTATACCCATTATGCCGAAGTTTCTCGATACCACGAACAGAAACATGGTGGAGTGGTATCACAATGGAAGGAAACAATGAAAAAGGTCGCAGAAATTTATGGTTACATCGTCAAATGGAAGAATACATACTCTAAATATTTATCACAATTGAAACTTAAATTTTGGATTTCATTGATTTTCACTGTCTCTTCTGTTTTTTAAAGTTTTTCTTTTAATGGGCGACTCCGGGATGTATTTGGAGCAAATTTTTGAGTATTGTATTGGCAAAGGTAAGAAAGGATTGTTGTTAGAGGAGGCTACACACCCCGCCAAGCATTTCCAAAATAAAATTGTGAATCTTAGCAACACAAAGATTGTATTTCCTTTTACATATCCATCCATTACGCCGATTGCTTTCCCTAATCCGTCCAAACGTAGGTACCGTGGGGCTTTTCCCTGTACATCTGGGCCCCCAGGAATATCATTTTTTTGTCTTTGAAACAAGGAATATCTGGGCGTTCCTTCTATTGGACTTGGTCATCCAATTGATTAAGGTTTTTTTAAATGTGATGCAATTCAAATGAATAAAGTTTATATTTAAAGAAAAAATAACATGGTTGGAAATGTTTTAAATATTATAACAATTGAATATTGAATATCTGGGTTTTCCTTTTATTGGACTTGGTCGTCCACTTGATTAAGGTTTCTTCAAATGTCATTCAATTCAAATGAATAAAGTTTATATTTGAAAAAAAGATAGCGTGGTTGGAAATGTTTTAAATATTATAATAATTCATTGAATATATGGGCCTTCCTTTTATCGGACTTGGTCATCCAAATGATTAGGGTATCTTCAAATGTGATATAATTCACTTGAATAAAGTTTATATTTAAAGAAAAGATAACATGGTTGGAAATGTTTTAAATATTATAATAATTCATTGAAGAACTTGAGAGATAAACTAGTTTGAATAAGCCATATGAATATGGGACCATACTCGATGTCGTTTTTCTATAATAAAGATAATAGTGATCATAGCAATCTCCACTTTGTTTTTGGTACATGATGATGGTTTATTCGATGTTAATTTATAAATTTGCAAGAATCTATCAGCCTTCCTTTTATAGGACTTGGTCATCCACTTGATTAGGGCTTCTTCACATGTGATGGATTCTAGCTCACTTGGCTTTCCTTTTATTGGACATGGACTTGGTCATCCACTTGACTAGGTTTTCTTTATACAATCCAAATGAATAAAAATTATATTTAAAGAAAAATATAACATGGTTGGAAATGTTTTAAATATTATAATATTTTATTTTAAAAAATTTAACAAATAAACTAGTTTGAAGGAATTGAGTTATTTTGGGACCATACTTTACTTAGTTTATTCTGTAATAAAGATAATGGTGATCATAGCAAACTCCACTTTGTTTTTGATAGATGATGACAATTTATTCTATGTAATTTATTGTGAATGACCATTAAGAGGATGATGAGTTAATTTTGGTAGATGATAATGATCATAATGATGATTTAGATAGAATAATGATAAATATGATCATCATAGATCCATCTTAACTCTTATTTTATCAAGTTCATAAAAGGATTAAATTTTTTGAGGTGCAAACCCCCTTTATAGTGTTCATAGAGCCACATATCTATGTTGGTTTATTGTTATGAGATTATTACAAAACTCATATCTAACTCATTGTTATATTATTAACCTTAAGATAAATAATCCATTATAATTGTTTACCCACCAATTATTCCAATTTGGAATCATGTTGTAAATAAGTTAACATAAACCCTACAAATAAACAAAAATTAATTAATTAATTAATTATGAAGTAAATAGTTATTTATTCAAATTTAATGGTTAAGTGCCAACTATTACATGTTGTAAAGGATAACACATAAGTCCTAAAGACATACAAAAATTCCATTAATTCATTGATTATGGAGGGTGAGTGCAGGCTAATGAGGGTCACTTTTGGGTTGTTAGATGAAATAGAAAAATGAAAAATGAGGCATCCCTCAACTTACTTGGATTTTTTGGGATAATTACTTGGATTTTTTGAGATACTTACACAAAATATCTTGTTTTCACTATATATATATATATATATATATATATATATATATATATATATATATAGGAAATAGAATCACTTTTCATAATATATAAGTTTTATCTATTGAAATTTTTCATAACTATGTCAAGTTTCATTTTTTTTGTAACAAACGCTTTTTATTTTTCACACAAATGATAAGGTATATATTTTTGTGGGTGTAGCCTTTTGAAGGCCTAATTGATGTTTTTAGGCTACAAAAATTTGCACGCATGTAGAGAACATATAGCACTAGTGCAGGGCTATTTTTAGAAAATAAAATTAATAATATTTTTTTTTATAATTATCTAAGTGATCATTCCTTAAAAATGTTACGTCTTTTGTGGGTGCAACCTTTGAAGGTCTTAATGAAATAATCATGAAATGAGTTTTTTATATAATGTAGAGGTGAGTATCTTCTAGTGCACCATATATATATTTTTTTAAACAATCAAGAGTTGAAAAAGTTATTGAAAAACACTAACAATCTGTTTTTTGAGTTAAGGAGTTAGCACACAATAGAAATCGAGAAAAAAATAGAAAAATATAATATTTTGAAATTAAACTTACATATTTAGAATTTGCTATTTATATATAAGATTTCATGAAAAATTATTGTGTGTAGCATAATGTAACCAGTGGATAAACATATGCTTATTCAGAAAATGGAAGAAATGTCCAATTAACTATGGTTTAATGTGCATAAAAAATGTTATTTTGTTAGGAACCCATGTCAATCCCTCTCTTTACTATGTTAGTATATTGTTGTTGGACGCATATGCTTTGTAAGTCGTCCCATAGTAATTGTTGATCCATAATTTGTGTTATTGTTGTGAGGCGCATATGCTTTGTAAGCCGCCTGTAGTAATTGTTGATCCATAGTTTATATTGGCCCATGGTTTTGACCCATAGTATTGGCGCCCATAGTTTATATTGGCTCATGGTTTTGACCCATATTATTGGCGCCTATTTTGGTATATAAGTGTGTGTTGAGGCCAAGGAAGGCACGGTGAAGTTATTTTGTATTGAGCTTGTTCAAAGGAGGTTGCCCCCTCGAAGTGGCCTGCGATTAATATAAAAGTGATTCTGAGTTCTGTTGCTATATTGTGTATTTTGATTACTTGTTTGCTGCAGGTTCCTCACATCTGGTATCAGAGCACTTTTCCTTGGCACATGTGGGAATTTTTTTTTTTGGGGCGGCGACTTTCAGATCAATTTATGAAACTTTCTGCACACAATCAGAAGAAACAGATTGCATATCTAAATTCCTCTTTAAAATATACACAGTTTCAAAAAAAAAATCATCTCATTTGGAGTCCTAAAAGTGGAGATATCGCGGATTTAAAATCCGCAATTTTTCAGAATTTCGGTGACGGCCGCGGAAATTGCGGTGAGAAAATCTTCTGACCGAGTGCCCAGATTTCTATTTCGATTTCATGGGTAGAAGTAGAGTGGTTGTTCCAGTTCCGGAAACATGCTATAAAAGCGTTTCTGAGCAATATAGATCCGGTTTTTGAACATTGGGTGGAATTTCTGCCCAATTTTTTTTTTTCTGTTGCAGGTTCGGATCTGGGAATAATCCCTCTCCGCTTAACTATGGGAAGTACTTGGGAATAAGCCCTAAAAATCATTGTGAGGAGTACCATAGGAACCCAGAAGTAGCTGGCCCATTGAGAGGACCTGCCAGCGAAAAGGGCAACGACCCCTACCTGATTGACTAGTTCCCACCAGTGAGGTAAACCAAGAGCTGTCGTTTGTGGCCAAGCGGTTATCAGTTTTACCTGAGCCGTGGAGTGAGGGGTACTGCCCCAATACACAAGCCGTCAGACAGAATTGGTGGCTGAGTGAATCCCTTGAACCGATAGGAAGCCGCACATACCTGGGGTCCATATCTATTTTCAGTTGCACAATTGCAGATTTCCTCTGTCCAGAATTGTTGCCAGTCAGTTCCGCGCCGTTGCAGATCCATCTGTTGCCGATCACTTCCGCGCCGTTGCAGATCCCTTCCTGAAAAATCTCCTGCTTATGGTTGTCACCCGCACCGGAGCAAAACTCATGGAGGAAGCACTTGCAGCCATCCAAGCCAAACTCCAGGAACTGGATGACAAATTTCTCGGTCTCCATCTTGAGCATTCAACTATGAACACTAGACGACAGTCCGAGTCTTCATCAACCAATGGGTTCTCTTCTTCCAGCAATTTTCGCGGTTCGAAGCTAGATTTTCTGCGCTTCAATGGTACTGATCCGACTGGATGGATCTATCGTGCAGAACAGTATTTCAGCCTTCATAATACTTTTGATGTCCACCAAGTTCCACTTGCCTCCTTTCATTTTAAACAAGAAGCTCTTCAATGGTATCGTTGGTACATCAAGGCTCATGAAGAGCCAAAATGGCCTGCTTTTTGTCAGCTCCTTTTGCACCGATTTGGTTCGAGTGCTTTTGATGACTTCACAGGAGCTCTTACTAAAATTCGCCAAACTGGCACTGTGAAAGAGTATCAAACTGAATTTGAGAAACTAGCTAATCACACTAAAGGATTACCTGATGACTTCTACCGAAGTTGTTTTATCAGTGGTCTAAAGGATGCAATTCGCTCTGAGGTCAAAATGTTCAGTCCCAACAAAATGATGGAAGCCCTGGGGTTGGCTAAGTTGGCAGAAGACAAGATGGCAGCGCAACAGCGCTCCCAATCCTCTTGTGTTCCCTTCCGAAATATGGGTTCTCAATGACCTCCCATTCCACCAGCTCCTCGCTCACCTCCAATCAAGCATTTGTTTGAAACAGATATGCAGGCACGCATAGAAAAAGGGATTTGTTATAATTGTGATGAGAAATTCAGTCGGGGACATCGATGTGTTCAACAAAAGATCTATCTCTTGGATGTGGATTCTCCACCTGCCTCTGAAATTGGTGAAGAAGTTGCCGATGTAATGGATGCCCCGGTTGACACTCAGGAGCCGCCTACTGACCCTCCATCTCAGGACGACCAACCTGAGATATCCCTCCATGCTTTAGCTGGAGTCACTGCCCCCCAAAAAATGCAGGTACGCGGTTACTTCAAGAAGCTTCCTCTTACAATACTCATTGATTCTGGCAGCACTCATAATTTCATTGACCCTCAGATCGCCAAACAAGCTGATTGTTTTATCCATCCTTGCTCCAACTTTGAAGTCATGATTGCCAATGGGGGCACCTTACCTTGCAAAGAGAAGTGTCGTAATGTGCCTATCTCTATGGGAGATTATAACCTCCGCTCTGACATGTTTTCCTTGACCTTAGGCGGATGTGATGTGGTTTTGGGCGCTCAATGGCTGCGCACACTTGGCCCCATATTATAGGATTTTGCTGAACTTTGGATGTAGTTCTCCCCCGATGGACACAAACACACATTGAAGGGATTACAACCAGGGTCTCTCAGCATCATCAGTTCACATCGCCTGGAAAAACTCCTTAAGAAGAATTCCCATGGTGTCATTCCTCAGCTCCATTCCCTTCAAATGCAACCTTCAGCGGCCCCCACTACTCCTTTGGATCTCCAACAAATTCTGGATCGCTATACAGATGTTTTTGCTGAACCAGTGGGACTTCCACCTTCACGACCAGAGGACCATCGTATTCAGCTCCTCCCTGGTAGCATTCCTCCCAACATCCGACCCTATTTGCGGAAATTCATTCTGGTATTTTTTGATGATATCCTCATCTACAGTAAAACATGGGCTGAACATCTCCAGCATCTGGCTCTTGTAATGCAACTTTTCTCTGATCATCATCTCCATGCCAAAAAGTCTAAATGTGTTTTGGCCAAAAGGAAGTTGAGTATCTCGGGCACATTATCTCAGCACAAGGGGTTCGTGTGGATCCTGCCCAAATCGCTACCATGAACAATTGGCCACCTCCTAAGACACTCCAGAGCCTTCGTGGTTTTTTGGGGTTGACTGGCTACTACCGCAAGTTTGTCAAGGATTATGGGAAGCTTGCAGCTCCATTAACTGCGCTGTTGAAAAATGATGCTTTTACATGGACACATATTACTGAGCGTGCATGTGACAAGATGCAACAAGCTATGTGTACTACACCCATTCTAGCTATGCCCGATTTTTCCAAGCCCTTCACTATTGAGAGTGATGCTTTCGGCAATGGACTTGGTGCTGTTCTCCTTCAAGATGAACACCCCATTACGTTCACCCGCGAAGCCCTTTCCAGTAAGAATTTAGCTGCCTCTACAGATGAGAAGGAAATGATGGCCATTTTGCATGCAGTACACAAGTGGCGACCCTACCTCTCAGGGACTCATTTCTGCATCCAGACTGATCACCAGAGTCTGAAATATTTCCTAGAACAGCGTGTATCCTCCCCAGCACAACAGAAATGGGTTAGCAACATCATGGGTTATGACTATGAGATCACTTATAAGAAGGGTACGGACCATCTTGTGATGGATGCCCTTTCTCGCACATTTGATGACCAAGGTTCTCTTTCTGCTATTTCTATGCCTGTTCCAAATTGGTTGCAATCGGTTCAGCAGGGTTATGTCAATGACTCTTCATTATCTCACATCATCCAATGCTTGGCCAACAACCCTTCTACTGTTCCACATTACTCTTGGGATGGTGCTTCACTACGATACAAGGGTCGTCTGGTGCTTCCCCAGAACACAGCTCTTCAACAATATATCTTCTGTGAACTCCATGCTTCTCCGTCAGCGGAGCACTCTGGTTTTCTCAAAACGTATGAACGGGCACGGCGCAACTTCTTTTGGCAGGGCATGACAAGGACAATTCAACAGATGGTGGTTGAAGGTGATACCTGCCAGTGCAATAAGGGTGAAACAACACCCCTTCCGGTATTGCTCGAGCCCTTGCCCATACCTCCCCAGATATGGACAGATATTTCTATGGATTTCATTAACAGGCTCCCTACATCTGGAGGGAAGACTGTGATTTTGGTTGTGGTTCATCGCCTCTCCAAATATCGTCATTTTTGTGCTCTCAGCCATCCCTATACAGCCTCTTCCGTTGCTCAAATTTTCCTGGACCAGATCTTTCGTCTTCATGGAATGCCTTCTTCCATTGTCTCGGATCGTGATGCGACTTTCACCAGTCATTTTTGGACAGAACTCTTTCACCACACTGGCACCAAACTGAAGATGCGTTCAGGTTATCACCCCCAAACGGATGGTCAGACTGACATTATCAATAAATGCTTGGAACCTTATCTTTGTTGCTTTTACTTTGAGCAACAACATCAGTGGGAAAAGTGGCTCCCTCTCGCTGAATGGTGGTACAATACCTCTTACCGCACTGCCTCTAAAATGACTCCATATGAAGCAGTTTATGTTCAGGCACCGCCAGTTCTTCTTCCTTACACCCCCAGCAGTTCTGCAGTCCAGGCAGTTGACGCGGTCCTTCGCATTTTGCGTGAAAACCTTCACATGGCAGGAAATCGCATGAAGCAACACGCTGATCAGCACCGTTCTGAGCGCACTTTTGAAGTCGGTGATATGGTTTTTCTTCGTCTCCATCCTTACAAGCAATCCTCACTAAAACTCAAAGGGCGTCATCAGCTCGCCCCAAATTTCTATGGGCCATATAGGATTCTTCAGAAGATTGGGTCTGTTGCTTCTAAATTGGAACTTCTGCCTTCTTCCTGAATTCATCCAGTATTTCATGTCTCTTATCTGAAGAAAGTTCTTGGCACCAACATCAAAGGCCAAACTATTTTACCAGAACTGGATAATGAAGGATCCATCTT
>LPNX010502277.1:678353-717527 GCA_001517045.1 Pseudotsuga menziesii
GAGGTGGCCTGTGATTAATATAAAAGTGATTCTGAGTTCTGCTGCTATATCGTGTGTTTTGATTACTTGTTTGCTGCAGGTTCCTCACATATTTATGTATAAGATTTCGTCAAAAATGATTTTGTGTAGCATAATGTAGTGAGTGGGTAAATATAGGCTTCTTCAAAAACTGGAAGAAATGTCCAATTAGCTAATGATTTATCATATACCATGGTTTATCATATACACATAGGACTATTGCTGACATGCGATCAAGTGAATTGTCATGGTTTAGTGGCTACAAAATGAAAGTGCATTATGTTTAAATTCAAATTACATTTCCCACCCTTATAGAAATGGAAAATGTGTGCTCTTTATAGAACTACAAAATGCATGCACGTTATAGAGCTACAAAATGCATGCGCATTATAGAACTACAAAACATGTGTGTGTTATGTAGTTCTATAACGCATGTGCATTATGTAGTTCTATAACGCGTGTGCATTATGCAAGCCATCCAATGTATGGTTAATAGTTGAGAGGGGGTGTGGAAGGGTCAAGGGCCTTAGGGGATGTTGGAAGTTCAAGTGGGGATGGTGAATAGTTGAGACGGGGTGGGGACGCGTCAAGGGCCTAGGAGGATGTTGGAAGTTCAAGTGGGGATGGTTAATAACTGAGAGGGGTTGGGGAAGGGTCAAGGGACTCGAAGGATCTTGTAAGTTCAAGTGGGGATGGGGAAGGCGCAAGGTCCTATGAGGATGTTGTAAGTTCAAGTGGGGATATATTAAGGGAATGGGAACATGATGGGATATAGGGTTGATGGGGAGTGGGGCTTGAGAGCACTATTAGGAGGATAAGAGGTGTTGAAGACATATAGGGTTGGAAGCAGTACATGAGACTTGAGCGACAAAGGGGGATAATATGGAGGGGAGGAAGTGGATGATGGTTTTATGAGAGAGAAGATTGGTGAATGGAAAGGTAGATATGGAGGATTAAAGGAGGAATAGGGTGTGTTGGAGGAAAGGGGTCGAAGGAGGGAGAAATTGAAGAGAGGGGAATGATATGGGGTGAAAGAGAGAATAGGGGTCATAATGAGGTAAGGGGTTGAGGAGTTGGGATTAGTTGAAAACATAGAGGAAGGGAGTATAACACACACACACACACACACACACACACACATATAGAGAGAGAGAGAGAGATAATGATATAGAAAGAGTGTAAGAGAGAATAATATAAAGAGGGATGGGGGAAGCACGCATGAGAGGTAGGATTGGGAGGAGACATAAATTGAGGTAGGAAGCAATATAGAGAGAAAGATGTGAAGAAAATGAGAGAGAGAGGGGGATATTGTGGGAGAAAGAGTGAGAGAGAAATGGATGGAGGTAAGGGAGATGTGTGTATGTGTGTGTGAGAGAGAGAGAGAGAGAGAAAGAGAATATGACGGGGGGAAGGGACATAGAGTGAGGGCGGGAGATAGACAACGGGTCCAGGGACCTAGATATAGAAGCAAGAGATAGATGGGGATAGAACAAGAGAAATGGATAGGAAGGGAGGGAAAGAATTGGTGGGTGGGAGATATGTAGGGAGTAGGGTGATGGAGATAAATGGGAGAGAGAAAGAGAGAGAGAGAGAGAGAGAGAGAGAGAGAGAGAGAGAGGTGGGTGAGAGAGAGAATACAAGAGGTGGGTAGGGAAATAAAGTGAGGGAGGGAGAGAGAGTGATGGAGAGATGGTGATAGGTTTAGGGAAATATAACAAAAGGGAGGGATAAAAGGTGTGTGTGTGTGTGTGTGAGAGAGAGAGAGAGAGATAGAGAGAGAGATAGAGAGAGAGAGAGAGAGGGAGAGAGAGAAATAGAGAGAGATAAGGAGATGGAGAGAGAGTGATAGAGATAGTGAGAGACAAAGATAGTGAGAGGGAGAAAGAGAAAGAAGGGAGAGGGATGGAGGGAGAAAGCTGGAGATAGATATGGATCGAGGGCATGGGTTTGAGAGGAGTGAAGGGACATAATGTGATTGTGTGTGTGTGTGTGTGTGTGAGAGAGAGAGAGAGAGAGAGATTGGGGGAATGAGCAATAGAGAAAGTGGGAGGTTGTGTGTGTGTGTGTTTGTGAGCATGGATAATTTTAGGGGCTATATTAAGGGGGTTACAAAAATTGAGTGGGATATTTTCTTATAGGGAAAGGTTTTTTAAGCTAAAATATATTCACCCAATATTTATTAGAAAAAAAAATATATTCAAAATGAATACCCTCCCGTATATTAATGAGGAAAATGAAAAAAACTATTTTTTTCCCAAGAAAAATATCCATCTGATCTATCTTTTGCGCCTAATTTCTAGAGAAATTCTAGTGAAATCATTTCTTCATGCCCAATTTTTAGTAATGGTGGATCCAAAGGGTTATTTCTCCCTCCATTTTCCTTGTAATTCAGGCATATGGCTACATTTGCATGTATTTTTAGTCAATTGCATGTGATACCTTCTTTAATCCCTTGATTTCTAGCATTGGAGGGAAAATCATGGGATATCTGGTTCTATATAAAGGCTACAGTGATTCATGGTTCACCCACATCTCATTGCGCTTGTAGGTTGAAGGCTCTAGTTGATGTAATTCCACTTTTCATTCACATTTTAATATTCACATAACATATCCATTGCCAAAATATCAAGTCTTGAAGGGGCATGCTGCACATGTCATTTATCAGAGAATACAAATTCACATCATACTTTTTATCCAATAATTAACGTGGTATGCTTTTTATGTCTTTTATCCACAATTACAATAGATTATTATACTGCAAATTTACCTTTTATCATGGATTCATTTTTAGGCGTGTTGAATTCTACAACACTCTTGATTCTTACTGCTCATTCGATGTTATTAGGGTCTTATTCTATGCTATGAGTATTGGTTCCATGAAAGTGTTATAGATCTCAAAATATATGATTTATTTTATGCCTTGGAATGTTTAAACTATCAACGAATATTATATGTTGTTAGTAAATGCTACTCTTAATGGATAGACACCACATGGTTTTTATGTATTCATACTAAATTTGACCTAGTTGTTTAAAATGTTCTTTTATTAGGATCTTGCTTTGTAATTGGATCTAAGGCATTAATGAGAGTGTATATGTTTATATTTTATATATGTTATTGTTGATGTTTGGGATATTTGTAATATAAATCAATGCACACTCATTATAATGGCGAGGCTATAGCAGAATGGTCATTATTTAGTTTTCTTCTTATAGAGTTGTCCAAAGCATTCTAGTAGATTCTCTTATTTGTATTGGGAAGTTCATGTCTAGTACATTTTTTTATTCGTATTGCCAAGTTTGTCAATTTTATTTGTGACCTAAATGTGTTGGGTTCGGTACTTGTTTTATGATGTTTTGTCTTTTGTTAGGGTCATTCAGAAGTAAAAAGGTTTTTGGTGATTGGTTTTGATGTGTAATTGCTATCATCATGTAGAAATCAATTTTGTTATGTATGACAAATATATGATTTAGTTGGAACACAATACTTCATTTCCATCATGATTGAATATAATATGTACATGACATATTTGACCTGGGATGTAGACATTATTTTATTTAATATCTAGTTATTTGCTTTCAATGAGGGCGCTAAAAATATTTTACCACATTTTACACATTTCAAAAATTTCAACGACATGGATACAAATGACTCAGTTTATTTGAGAAAAATTAGTCTTTAGCAGAGTACTTCTAATGATTTGTGTGATGGCTTATTAATGTGATTTCTATTTCTAATAACCATTGCAAGTTTCTAACTAACTCTAAAAATTCTAAATCAAATGACATAATTTATATTTTGATTGTCAATAGAGGAACGAAAAAGTGGCATTTGTATTGATAAATAGATACGTGCAGGTTATTTTTTTCTTAGAGGGTAGCTTAAAAATGAGAGATTTGGAAAATAATCTATTTGGGAATTCATACACTATATTAAGGTTGAAGGTCTCGATAATACTCCACTTTGTAATAATGGTTCCTGGGTGCCATAATCACTACATAGTGTAAAGTGTTCATTTCTCTAAGTTTGTTGGTATGTCAAGATTTGGTTCCCCACATGTCCATTGGACCATTAAGGAACGAGATAAAAAGTGGAGTGTCCACTTTCCTCGAATCTAGTTGGTGTAGTTGTGTTTCACCAACACCTTCAATTGTGACTGACCCAATATTACTCATGAAATGTATAAATAAATACCTACTCTCGTCATTCTTGCATTTGTTAATTTGAGGGTCTAGGAGTTGAGAGGGTCGAGCTCTGGTATATTCTCTTCTATTGCACTACCTTAGTATATGCAGAATCAAAAGTTCAGTCTTCCTAGTAAAAAATCACCAAGACGATACAAGGTTTTATAGTTTGATGAAAGACTCACCAAGTTTCTATAATATTTTATAGTTTAGTGAAATATTAGCCAAGATTTTACAATAACCTTATAATTTAGTGAAAGATTCGCCAAGATTTTATAATATTCTATAATAGAATGGAAGATTAGCCAAAAAATTATATATACATATTATATTTTTTATAAAATAACCTTTAATTTTTCCTATATATTAAAGAGATTTTCCTATTTATTATACATATAAATTTTGGGGGTGTTCTTAAAATTATTCATGTTTGTGAGGGAGAGAGAGAGGGAGGGGAAGCTGGGATTAGTGAGGTGGGTGGGATGAAGAGGGAGCGAGGGAGAGAAAGTGAGTTAAATATAAGGGTAGGGAGGAATGGAGAAAGGTATGGATAGTTAAGGAGTTAAGGATGGGGAGGCAGAGTGTGATGGAGGGATGCATAGTGAGGGTTGTAAAGAGAAGGTGGGAGAGAGAGAGAGAGATACGGAGGGGGAGTGAGAGAGGGATGGAGATAGAGTGAATTAAATAGATATTGAGGGAGGTATAGAAGGTGTGTGTGTGAAGGGGGGTGAGTAACAGGCACAAGGAGAGAGATGAGGGATGGAGACACATGTGCACACACACATGTATAGGGAAATCTAGAGAGAGAGAGAAAGAGGGAGAGAGAGATGGTGTCAAAGAAAGAGGGTGGAGGGGTGAGAGTTGGAGAGAGAGGGAGGTTGTGTGAGAGAGAAGCATGGAGAGGGAGGGTGAGAAATAGAGAAAGATGATGCATGAGAGGGAGGCAGGTAGAGGGGTTGAGGGAGATATTAGGACAAATTGAGGAAAAGAGATAGGGAGGGAGGGATACAAGTTGAGAAAGAGAGGGGTTAGGGGAGAGAGATAAATGCATAGAGGGATAGTGATTAAGGGAGAAGGGGGGGAGAGAGTGATAGAGGAAGGAATAGTGAGGGAGGTAAACATAAGGTGGAGAGAGAGGGGGGGAGGGACACACACACACACACAAAGAGAGAGATACATAGAGAGAGGGAGGGATAGAGAGAGAGTGATGGAGGGAGGGATAGCGAGGGAGGTATAAATAAGGTGGAGAGAGGTTACTTGAGAGGGAGAGTGAGGGAGGGACACACACACACACACACACATATAGAGAGAGAGAATGTGTGGGAGAGAGAGGTGGAGCAATGAGTGACAAAGAGAGAATGGGGAGGGGTGAGTGATATAGAAAGAGTTATGGAAGGAGGGATAGTGAGGGAGGTATAGAGAAGGTGGAGAGAGGTTTTGAGAGAGTAGTAGTGAGGGAGGGGCATACACACACATAGAGATGGATAGAGATAGGGAGGTTGTGAGAGAGAGGGGGGAGGGACACACACACATATAGAGAGAGCGAGATATTGTGTGGGAGAGNACTATGATTCTTCAGCAATAGAAAGTATAAGGTAAATGTTAGTGTGCATCTCTCCGGTGGGAAGCTCAAGGTCATTAAAGGCACTGTAAGTAATTTTATTTGTTTTCCTAAGTTGTGAATTTCTTTATTAGACTTAGGAGAAAGGGGGATTGACTCGACTTTGAATTGGGGCATGAATCCACTAGGGAAAGGGTGAATGGCTAGGAAGTCATGTGTGTGTGACGACATATGTCATGTCGGTGCTTGGGGCACTCATAAAAGGGTTGACGATTGATGCCACCTATTGTTTTTAACACTTAATGATCTAAATTTAATAATTAATTTAGAAGCTTAACTTAAATCTTTAAAACATAGTTAAGTGAGATTTAATGGTTATGTGTGTGTGTGGACATTAAATACATGGTTTTTACACATATGAGTCTAGTACTTAGAAATTCATACTCCTTGAGGTTAATTTATGAATATATGAAGAGAAAGATGGAGTGTTTGACTCCATTTAAGTTAGTATTGATGGTAGTCATGAATTTGTTGGAAAAAGGCAACTAAGCCATCTAAAATTGCATTAAATTCTTGTGGTTGAATTTAATGGTAAATTAATAACCACAATACGATATTATAATGCATTTAACCAAGGTGGTTAGGGTTTTAATTGTTGGTAAGGAGGAAACCTTATGGAAACATTTAAAGGATTCTTCTCATTTCTTTTGCTTGGAAAGGAAAAGAAAAGTGTAGCTCTCTCTCTTGAGGAACAAGAGGAACTATGTGAGAAGGGAGGGGAGATATATTTTGATGGATAACTACATGTAGTACTTTTGACAATTTATAAACTCTACATCTCTAAGTTGATGTTTAACCCTTTTACTTCTAGTATTTTTGTTGGTAGCAAAGCAAACCATGATTACTGATTTAGATGATAGGAAGACAATTAAAGTAGTTAGTGTGGAGCACCCAATATGCAAGTGGATTACTACCAACATACATAGTGTACGATATTTATTGTCAACCCATGAAAGTCTTGTATTTCAAGGATAACATGCATAGTATATGCTTAAACACAAAGTCACTGTAATTGAACCATACTATCCTCTGTTCAACTATGCTCATCCCAATAATCTACTTAATCCAATTATCTTGTAGGCACTACAATCACAATTACCTTCTGCTATGCCTTGATCTAAGAATGAAAAGATAAAAGTCATATCTAAGTTACAATTGCAGATGGAAGGAAATCCTATTCACATCACTAAATGATTAATTCACCTAACCAATCTGATTATTCTAGAAACCCACAAGCGTAATTTAAATATTGATCTAGGAATTCAAATACAGAGATTGAGTTCGGCAATTCTAGGAAACTGAAGTGCAGGAATGAAATTCGGTAATCATAACAATAAAAGAAAAGTTGCAAAGATTCATTGAACAACAGCTAAAAGATCTAAGGATGAACAGAGCTATTACAGTTACCGCATGAATTGCATAAGAGATAATTACCTACTCAGTCGACTGTCATGTTATACTACTATAGATCTCCAAGGAATGCAATCACAACAAACTGTAAATCCACACTTGTTACAGCTTCTTATGAAAAGAATAAAATTAACAGAGCATCACACGACAAAGGAATTGAAAATTCCTAAATTAACTCAGCAATCCCTGTGGAAGGTGGGCTCAGCCTTCACACAGAGATGCTGGCTGAACAAACGTAAAAACCTTAGATCAAAAGTAACTCCTTGTATTAAAACACAGAGTAATTACACAATTTCTCCTCACAACTAATACAATGAATTGATTATATGTTCAACAACCCCTAGCTTGAAACAGTTCTCTATATTTATACCATGTGGATCATAACATCCGATCCTATTATGGGGTAGCCATGAAGATCTTTGATCTTCAGGCACCCTAAATGACAACAGCTGTTACAAATGTGGCAGGATGAAAAATAGGAAACACAGGAAAACTGTTAATCACCCTAGGAGTGACGATCTCTTTAGATTATGGCTACACATGAGCAACAATGTCCTATGGATCTCCAAATCTGACGCATTCTGTTATAGTTGCCTTGTCACAGCTTTGTCCAGGATATTGCACTGGAACCAAATTCTTTGGGTGATGATAGGATGGATGGGGACCAGCTTGAGTAGTGAATACCCAGCCTTTTCGAGACTTGTTTAGCCCAATCTTCCTGTAGTCCACTTATCTCAAAATACCTTTATAAACCATAATATGTTAGCGCATTGAGAGATACAAAGCCTTAATTATCACAATCATAAGTATTAATAAAATAAAACAATGACCAATCATACCTTGGTGGTTTGAAGAGTAGAGTGGGGATAACATGTTTAATTGGTATGCTGAATGGGGTATGATAGAACAAGAAGAGGTAATTAAGGGTGGTCAAAAGAGGCCATTTCTGGGCTCAACATCTCCCCCCAACTATCATGTTGCATGTCCTCATGCAACAACCTCCATCATTCTGAATCCAAATCTTGTATTGAGTTCTGTTCATGAAGAGAGGAGAAGTTGTAGGGGAACTCAGGCACCCCTTCTTTTTCTAAGAACCCTCTGTGAGCAATCCAATATCTCCATCATCGCTGCTCCTCTGCCTTAGTTAGTGAGAAGTCCATCCTATATGGTTTTGTTGACCACTAGATGAGGGGGAATTTAAATTTCAGACCCAACCAATTAGCCCCACATTCCCTGATACATCCAACATAGCCCTCGACTCTGGAAAGTGCTTGTTCAAAATTCCTGAAACAATAGGGGTCTCGGCTTCTAAGTATAGGAGAGGAAACCTACCATCTATGCTTACTTCCTTCCAATGCTACTTTTTGATGTATGGAAATATGTTTGGTGCAAGTAGAAATCACTTCCTCCTGAAGTTCCATTATGTGCCAAGCCTGGATGGGACATGAAAGAAAACTCTTATACCGAGCAAGAAGAATACCAGGATTCTGAGGCTCACTTCGAACCCATAGGTTAGAGTGAGCTTCATTGTGAGAAAAGGTTTGAAAAGACCTTTCCCACTGAGCATGATTGCTCACAAAAGAGGCAAAAGACCTCAACTGAACATCCCCTGAAAAAGGGACAGGATTTGAATGGCGGTCCAGAGGGAAAGCCATCTCATGCAAGTATAGTTCACACAACAAATTTTGATCTTCAAAATTACTTCTAAAAAATGTTTCCAAAATTTTTGCTGAGGTCGTTATCTCGAATGATCTCCCTTCTTTCACAGCTCTTAACTTAAACCAAACAAACTGTTCAAACAGGAAGACATGGTAAGAAGAAGAAGGCATCCTGGTGCCCAGGAGTTCTTGAGAGAGAGCATACATCTGCTTTTTTTCCTTCTGCATAAATTGGAACTTTTTCAGCTCCCTTAAATTGCTCCATAGCTCTTCCTCTCGAATTCTCTGGGTCATACGTTCTTTTGCCCATTTCTCCTCCAATCCCTTGATAATATTTTCATGCTCAATAAGAGAAATTATCCCTCCTTGGTATTCCTTCACCTGGCTCTTCCATTTTATTACCTCCAATCTCAGAATTGAGACTTCTGCTGTAAAGTTCAGGATTTCTTCTTTATGATATTCCTCCTTGTCCGAATCCAGGTCGATGAAATTTGCAAGAGGCTCAGTCCGCACCTTGTCGCTTGATGTGCCCCATTGGGCACCCTGCACATCTGAAGCTATCTTGAGGGTTGTTGGTTCTTGTGTGATAGCAACCTTCTCTGGGATTTCTTCAGCAACAACATCCATCACTCCTAGAGACACTGGTTCTTGTGTAATATCGTCTTCTTTCTGAAGTTCTCTCGTGGCAAATTTGGTAGCTGATTGTGAGGATGTTGGTTCTTGTGGCGCAAATTCCCCCCGAATTTTAATTCCATGTTCTATTTGATTGTCAGTTGCTGTCTCAGCCAGATGCTGTGAGGCTACTAGTTCTTGTGGAGCAGAGCCCTGTTCTTCTTTGCCCTTCTGCTACTGAGATTAGATGTCTTCTTCAGTGTGCAGCCGCTCCTCAAGGATTTTAGTATCACCCAAGGATTGTGTTTGGACTTGTTCATCTTCACTCCAATGCATATCAGGGATGATATCCACTTCAAGGTTATCTTCTAGTTGCATTTCAAGAGTCCTTTTTGCAACCTCCAAGGATGTTGGTTCTTGTGTGACACCATCCTGGCTCACTTCTTCATCTCCCTGTTGTTGTGGCTCCTCTTCTATGATTTCTGTGTCATGGGAACATTCTGAAGTTGTAGTACATAATTCTTTATTAAAATCCAGAGTGCCCTCAATCCCAAGTTCTTCTCCCATCTGATCAACCATTTGGACAAGCACACTTAGGGATGCTGGTTCTTGTGTGGCAGCACCCTGTTCACTCTCATCATTGTCTTGCTTTTGTGGTTCTACTTCTATAATTTCTGTATCATGGAAGGACTACGGGGTCAAAGTACAATCTTTGTCCCCAATATCAGGAATAATTTCATCCCTTGGTTCCTCTATCCCAGAGTTGGTGGCAACTTCAGCAAGAATATTCAAAGATGCTGGTTCTTATGTGACAAGCTCTTCTTTCTCTACAGCTCCCTCTATTGCAGGTGCATACTGTTGTGTTGTAAAGGCACGTATTACAATCTTGTGGCCTGCTTCCTTAAATATTTCCCTGCAGGTGGGACATACCACTCTTTCTTCTTCCTTTCCAGGCTCAGTAGAATTTGGTCCCTCCAATTGGTTTGCAGCCTCCACCAATGTGTGCATTTTCCTCTCACCCTGCTTCCTGCACGCTTCTTTCCAATTTTCCAATTCCCTTCTAAGTATTTGGACTTCCTCTTTTAATAGCATATTCTCAAACATAAGTCCTTCAATTTGGGGTTCCTCTTCGACTGGGCCTTGTGGGGCATCAATTGGCTTGGGTTCAAGAGTGGGGAACTCAATCCGTGCTTCTAAGGTTGCCCATATTTTTCTTGCTGCTTCTTCTGCTGCAACCGACCTGGTTCTTTTCCTTCTTATTGGTGGGGCTATCTTAATTTCATTAATTGATCTGTTCCTTTTCTTTTGTGGTGCTGGAATATCGGGATTCACAGCTGAGGTAGAAGGAATGTTCCCAGTTCTAGCATTTTCTTGTTCCTCGGGATATTCTTCCTCAATCAAAGTTCCTCCCCATTTGGGTGAGGATTCAATGGTCACCAGCTCAATATTTCCTTCCATTGCTATGGCTCTGTCAACTTTGGGTTCGATTGTCATAGCATTTAGTGCTGCTCCAATTCCACCTTTTGTTGTCAGAGTTACCCTGTTAATTGGGTCTTTGACAGGGTTTTCATGTACATCTCCTCTCAATTGTTCTGTTTGTGTCCATGGTTGATCCTCTGATCTAGTTTCATCTCCCCCCCCAACTATATTGGACGGGCTCTGGTCTTCCTGTTGTGGTTCATGTTCCCCTAACTGTGGATGGACCTGCTCTTCTTCTATTGGGACACCGGGAAAAGGAGCGGGTTCTTGAACTTGAGCTGTAAATTGCTCCCAGTTTATATTATGTTGAGCGAGGGTCCTTAAGATAATTAATTTAATAAGGCCATGGTGGGTCAGTGAGGTGAGTGGATGATTGGCAGCTTGAACAAACCCCGCCATATGATGCAAATCATGAAGCATATAATATGGAATATTTAACAGAATCCTATGGCAGAGATGAGATAGTAAAGGGAGTTCAGAATTATAAATGGTTTGGTACCTACATTCACAAGTGATATATTTCTTGAGGAAAAAAGCAACCTGGTTCCATGGCTGCGGCAATGACTGCAGTGCTATCCCCCTTCTTGTCGTGTGAACCTGCTCCCCCTCTATCAGAAAGTCCTGTAATGCTGTAGTAGTGGGGACTTGATGTCCAAACCAAGCCGTTCCCACCTGAGGGATACCAGTGACCTCAGCTATAATGGCTTCAGAAACTTCAATGCACAATCCCCAAACCTCTGAGTAAGTTTCTGTGAGGTGTAGAGCAAACTGTAAGGCTGCTTCACGGTTAATCTGTCCAGACGTTCGAAAAATTCCGTCCAACCGGCAGCTTGAAAGATAGTGAATACCACAACATTTATCCTGAGCGCTCGTGTATTTAAAGGTTCATAATGAGATGGAATCCCCATGGTTCTGGCTTTAGACTTAGTTTTCTGTTCAGCAGATTACAGACTTCGACAATGGAGGTTATGGCACAGAGTATGCATGGACCGCTGAGAGGAGATGTTAGGAAAATTTGGAAAGTTTCAACACACCGAATTATTTGAAATTTCATTCCGAATTGGGGAAGGTGGCGGTTATCTAGTAACGTAATTAGTCTTTACGTTGCACGGGCAGAGAGTTAATCAGGCAATAATGGGCATAAAAAGAGATAGTATGACTGACATTGTTAAATCATATAAATACTTAATCATGTGATTAATCAAAGCAATACCTTTGAGACTGCGCATTGGATATCCTTCGGAGAATAATACAACGTGTGGTTGCTGACGTTGCAGAAGCCGAACTTATACGGTGCGCAGTCATTAATTATAATCATTATAACAGAGATGCTGCAATAATTCTTTCCACCAGTGAAGCACAAACCATCGCGTCCAAATGGTTAGAATTATGAAAAATGTCACCTTATGGATCAGATTGCCGGCATGAGGAGGAGGAATCGGGGCCATATCTAGAGGAGTTAATGGCGTACAGAGTGATTTTCTAATAACACAAGATTTACAGCCGCAGGTTATAAAGAAGTTGAAACAGAGACGCGACCGTCAATGTTGGAAATATCAGCCAAATATAGCGGATTTGTAGCTGCCAGAAAAGATGTCAAAACTGCCAGGAAAGATGTCGCAGCCACGAGGAAAGATGTCGCAGTCGTCGGGAAAAAGGATCATGGCCGCAAGGAAAGGTATCGCAGCCGTCGGGAAAAAGGATCATGGCCGCCGGGAAAGATGTCGCAGCCGTCAGGAAAAAGGATCACGGCCGTCGAGAAAGATATCGTAGCCATTGGGAAAAAGGATCACGGCCGCCGGGAAAGATATCGCAGCCATTGGGAAAAAGGATCACGACCGTCGGGAAATATGTCGCAGCCGTCGGGAAAAAGGATCACGGCCACCAGGAAAGATGTCGCAGCCGTCGGGAAAAAGGTTCACGGCCGCCGGGAAAGATGTCGCAGCTGCGACAAATTTATTTAAGGAAAAGAGAAAAAAAGTGGTGCAGGAAGGCACAGAGACATGAATTCTGGTCGATAGGCCCAATCTGATGCTCATTCCTGGGCGCTTCCCTGCAAATCTTGGAAAAACAACATAAAACAAAGAATATCAAATGCAAAAATAAAAAATAATATAATGAAAAAGAAAAAAAAACAGCAGTTATTTATGTACAATGATTCATGCGGGATTTACAGTGATTAATTAAAGATTAACAAAGGCAGAGAGAAGTTCCTGCCCTTGTGCTAGTTGATAATCTGGGTCAGCGGCAGTTTGCGAGATAAATGCATCCTTTGAAATTCACTTATGGTACAGTTGCATCATGTGACCATTAGCAAATAATGGTACGCAGTTTTCATCAATGGTTACCAGGCGCATTGTGCCATTATCAAATACCCTGTCTACTAGGTATGGGCCAATCCACCTTGTGCGTAATTTTCCCTTGAAATATCTTTTGAATCTAGAATCGTATAATAATGCCTAGTCTCCTTCACAGAAGACCTTCTTTTTAATGAATCGGTCATGCCAATTGGATCTCTGTTGTTGAATTAACACGGTCTGGTCTACTGCAACTAACCGATTCTCATCCAGTTCATTCAGTTGATTTAATCTTCTTTTCTAGGCTTCAGTTACATCCAGATTCACTTCGGTGGTTGTCTTCAAGGTCTTGATTTCAAATTTAATTGGAAATATGGCACTTTTTCCATACACTAAATCGTAAGGAGAGAAACCTTTGGTGTTACGCCAAGTGGTGCGATATGCCCACAGTGCTTCCGGATGCCTGTCAGCCCAATCTTTTTGATGGCTCTTAACTATCTTGGTAAGGATGGCTTCAATAAATTTATTAGTGCTTTCCACTTGGCCATTGGCTTGGGGATGGTAAGGTGAAGCTACCCTATGCTGAACATGATACTTCTGTAGCAGGGATTCAAATTGATGCGACATAAATTGTGGTCTCCCATCGGTAACTACTTCATTAGGTACCCCAAAACGGGTAAAGATTTCACTGTATAGAAAGTCAATCACAGCCTGGTCATTAGCCTTTGCCAAAGCTACGGCTTCCACCCACTTGGTCATATAATCGGTACAGACCAGGATGTAGGCTTTCTGTTTGGAATGAGGACTGATAGGGCCAACAAAATACAGAGCCCATCTATCAAATGGTTCAACTACCAATTGTGGTTGTAGAGGCATTTGGTCCGATCTGTTGAGCTGGCCCATCCTTTGGCAGCTATCACAGGACTAAACATACCTTTTTGCATCCTTGAAAAGAGTTGGCCAATAGTAGCCCATCCTCAACGCTTTGTGTCCTGTCCTTATGTCTGCAAAGTGTCCACCACAAGGTTCATCGTGACAGGCCTTCAGTATGTGAAAGATTTCATCTTCCCTCACACACCTTCTAATCTCAAGATCAGGACTTGTGTAAAAGAGATGACCGTTTACCCAACAATACCTAGCACTTCGCTGGATGATTTTTCTCTTTTCTCTTTTAGAAATTTGTGGGGGAAGCTTTCCTGCAACCAGCTAATAAGTGACGTGTGCATACCAAGGGGAATGAGCTGAAAGTGCGAATAAATGTTCATCTGGAAAAGAGTCCTCAATAGGCGAATTATCATCACTGTTAGTGAAACGAGATAAAAAGTCAGCGGCAACATTTTCTTTTCCAGGTTTATCTATGATGGTAATATCAAATTCCTGTAATAATAAGAGCCACCTAGTCACTCTGGCATTAGTGACTGGTTTGTTCATTAGATATTTAATGGCAAAGTGGTCAGTGTGCACAAATGTAGGATACCCAGTAATGTAATGTCGAAATTTATTAATGGAGTAAACAATAGCTAAGAATTCTTTTTCAGTGACAGTATAATTAAGTTCAGCAGGGGCTAAGTTTTTACTAATATAATAAATTGCATAAGCTACTTGACCATCCTGCTGTCCTAAAACTGCTCCAATGGCAATATCAGAAGCATCTGAAGAAATGTGAAAGGGTAGGGTCCAATTAGGTCCTCTTAAGATAGGAGATGTGGACAGCTTCTCCTTAAGTTTAAAAAACACTGTCTGGCATGCTTCACTCCAAACAAACTGCACATCCTTTATTAACAAAGAAAACAAAGGAGAAGCAAGTTTGGAAAAAATTTCTATAAATCTTCGGTAGTATCCAGCATGCCCCAGAAAACTTCGCACCTCTTTTTGAGTTGCAGGAGTAGGTATATTTTTTATCACCTTGATTTTTGAGGGGTCCACCTAAATGCCATTGACAGAGATGAAGTTCCCCAATACTACCCCTTCACTCATCATCATATGGCACTTTTCAGTGCTTAAAGAGAGATGGGTCTGTTCACAGTGAGTTAAAACTTTTTTGAAATTTTCCAATGCTTCTTCAAAATCCTTGCCGTAAGGAGTAAAATCATCCATAAATATTTCCATACTATCATTTAATAATTCAGAAAATATGCCAATTACAGCTCTTTGAAATGTTGCTGGTGCATTACATAAACCGAAGGGAAGCACTCTGTAGGAAAACGTTCCCCACGGACAAGTGAAGGTAGTTTTATCCTGGTCCTCAGGAGCAATCTGAATCTGATTGTACCCGCTAAACCCATCCAGGAAGGAGAAGAACTTCTTCCTCGATAGGGTGTTGAGTACTTGGTCAATAAAGGGCAAAGGGAAGTGGTCCTTTTGTGTGGCTTTGTTCAGCTCCCTATAGTCGACACAGACTCTCCATTTACCATTTTTCTTGGGTACAATTACGAGGGGGGAAACCCACTCACTGTTTGAAATAGGATATATAAATCCTGCTTCCAAGAGTTTTTGAATTTCTTCCTTCACTATGTCCCTAAGATTGGGGTTCATTTTTCGTTGAGGCTGACACATAGGCCGGGAGTCGATTTTAATATAAATATGATGGGTGCACAGGTTAGAGGGAATACCCCTCATGTCTGTATATTCCCAGGCGAATACCCCCTTGTGTTCTTTCAAGAGACTGATCAGGCATTTTTGTTCATCTAAGGAGAGATTGGGATTAATATTCAAGGTTTTTCCAGACTCTACCTCAATAGGAGTACTTTTCGAATTTTTCAATACTGGGATTATGTGTGTGTCACCGACTAGTGTTTCTTCTGTGATATTTTCTTGTTCTTCCTTGCCTAGAGTAATGTTCAGGATTTGATAAACTTCTTTATTGAATGAAGTGGGTTCACTGATGAAATTATTAATGGCGTCGTCTTCTGTTTCATTCTTAAAAGTTAAGGCCTTCCCTATAGTTAATAATGGCTGAACACCCTCCTCTTCCTCTGGCTCCATCCAAAAAGAGGTTTCAGCTTCTAGAGTCGACCGAGCTGGAGGATAAAGGGTGAGGTTCTTAGTCTCGGTGCCATCAAATATGGTCATAGACCCAGATCGACACCTGATGCAAGCATCAGCTGTGGCCAACCAAGGCCTTCCCAGGATTAATGGGTGTCCTCCCAGCTACGACTTTGGTTGTAACACCAAGAAGTCAGCAGGATACTCCCATGAATCAACTGAGATGACGAGATCATCTAGAATTCCTTCAGGTTTAATGGTGGATCTATCTGCCAGTTCTAAAACAGTGGGGGTCGGCCTAAGATTAGTGAGCCCAAGTTTTCTTATAGTCTCAATTGTCATGACATTAATCGTTGCCCCTAAATCTACTAGTACGTTGGGTATCTGTGTATTCCCAATCTGCATAGTGACAGTGGGATTTCTAGGGTCGTCATACTTGGTCACTAGGGTTTTTCCTGTTATTAATGTAGATAATTTTCCTATGATGTGAACAGTGGGAGGATCTTTGGGCTTCCTTCTTGGTTTCTTGGTGCACAGATCCCGAACAGTTCTAGCATAAATAGGTAAATCTTGAAGAGCTTGAAGGAGGGGGATTTTAACATAAAGATTCCTTAAATCTCCTAGGAGGTGAAACTGAGGTTGCCCCCCTACCCTTGGTAGCATTAATCTCTCGGGATACGATGATTTCCTAATCAGCTGGGTAGGCTGCGCATCGCTAGATTTATCATTTTGTGTTTCAGTCGTCCCATCTATGGGATGTTCAACATCTTCAATAATAGGAATTGTATCAGACAGATGTTGTGGATTCACCCCTTCTTCATGCACAGAGGGTGGAGCATCTTCTATAATTAAAGGCTCTACTATTTTCCCTGACCGTAAACGAATATCGTTGCAAGGCACAAGGGGAAAGGGAGTAGGCCAGCATGCTGACAGTCTCAAATTGATGGACTGTTTTATTATTTGGGTTAGGATTAGGTTGAGCAGGCAGCTGAGGTCGTATCGGTGCATTAGGGATAGAATTGTTCTGCAACTGCAGCTGCAACTGCTGATGAGGGTATTGAGGATATTGAGGGTATTGAGGGTATTGAGGAGGGTATGGTGGCTGTTGCGGTGGAGGTTGTTGAGGAAACTGGTTCCCTGGATGGAAATTCCTCCATCCAGGAGACCAGGAAGTAGGTTGGTGTGGTGGCTGTGTCCAGGGATTCCATGAGGTATAATTTTGTATTGCAGGTTGGGAAGGATTCCACGGAGCATAATTTGAAGGGAACTGTGTATTCACATTTTGCATATTATTCCAATTGCTCATATTATTCAAAAATGGGAACGAGTCTGGGGACATACCTTGGTTTCGAGGCTGCCAAGGTTTCTTCTGTGCAATTAAATATGCCGATTCCACCTATAGAGTTGATGCCTACAGAACAGCCTTCACTTGGGGAAGTGAGGGACATTGTTTCATGTTGTGGTTCAGCTCCCACAGCTGACACACCTCCACTTTGTCGAGCAGGCACTGCCTTAGAGGATGGTTCTTTCTACATCGAGGGCAGAACACACCTAGTGTGAGGTCCTCTACTTCCTATTTTTGTTTTTCCTTCAGGACGTCGATTTCTGAGGAG
Source organism: Pseudotsuga menziesii (assembly GCA_001517045.1). Taxonomy (NCBI): domain Eukaryota; kingdom Viridiplantae; phylum Streptophyta; class Pinopsida; order Pinales; family Pinaceae; genus Pseudotsuga; species Pseudotsuga menziesii. Next base: position 696,231 of record LPNX010502277.1, read on the forward strand.
ATAGAGCTCATCATTTATATTTTAAAATTTTCAAGGAGATTTCCTATCTCTGCACGGGTGGCTCCTCCATTAAATGAATTCTGCGTTCTGTCGAATACATCGCGTTATAGCTTATCCCGTTTGTCCCGCCTGTTGTTCTTGGAAGATCCCCTGGAGTACCTTTTACATAATTCCACAATCTTTCCGAAAGATTCCTTGGAGATATCCCCTTTTCCTAATAGGTTTAACATATCTAAACAATCATCCCTAATCCCGCGAAGCAGGATTATCTTGAGCACATCTAACCCCATGTTCGTCTATCCAGCTCTTTGCACGTTGTATAAAAGCCTTTCTACAAAATATTCCAGACTCTCGTCCTCCTTCTGCACCATTTTGAAGAATTCTTCTCTTTTGTCCTTGGTGTTGCAGTATTCCTGGTATTTCTCCAGGAACACCTATTTCATCCTGTCCCAATTAGCAACAGTTCCTCCTCCTAGGATCATGAACCAGTGTAAGGAATTGTCCTTCAGAGTGATAGGGAAGAGTTTTATGTTTTGTGCATCAGTGACGTAATCGTAGCTACGACAGAGGATATCGAATTCAAAAAGAAATTCATCTGGATTTTCTGCCGCTTTTCCATGGAAGCGAGGCAACACCGATGGTGATATATTTTTCATAGGGGCTGTCCCTTCTAGCTGCTGAATCAGGAATTGAAGTTTAGCCACCGTTCCTTCAGGCAGGGAGTGATTTTCATGATGATAGTTTTCCCCAATTGCCTCTTCCTTGTCAGATTTGTGTCTGTTACTCATCTCCTCTTCTATTTTCTCTTCTTCATTTGTTCCTACGTTCTTTTCCTCGTTCTTTTCTTCGTTCCTTTCCTCGTTCTTTTCTTCCTTCCTCCACCGATCAGTAATATTTTGGTGGAACTGCGTCCACTCTTCTTCAGTTACAAACTTCCTGTAAATGTGGTAGATCAGGCCTCTACTAGCAGGTCTAGTTGTACCAGCTTTGTCCTCTCCTGCAGGGATATTTGAGGAAGTCGCGGCTGCTCATGTGTTCTCCATTGTGGACCTTGATGCTGGCACCCCAGGGTTGGTAGGTTTCCTTCTGATAGGAGTTTCTTGATGGCAAGACCTGGCAGATGAATCAGTCCTGTCAACAAGATTGTCAATGAATGCCCTTCTTCCCAATTGTGGACCTCGACCGCGACCCAAACCACCTGCACTGTTATTATTTTGTGGGGTTTTGGGAGTTGAAAGATGATCATGCTTTACCCTTCTTGTATTCATGCAACCCAAATCATTACAGCAAAAAAAAAAATAGAAAATACTGACTAGAAACAATTACAAAATGCAACTAATGATGGTGTTTAATCTTTATCCTTCCCCGACAATGTCGCCAAAATGTCGAGCACCCAATATGCAAGTGGATTACTACCAACATACAGAGTGTATGATATTTATGGTCAACCCAGGAAAGTCTTGTATTTCAAGGATAACATGAACAGTATATGCTTAAACACAAAGTCACTGTAATTGAACCATATTATCCTCTGTTCAGCTATGCTCATCACAAGAATCTACTTAATTTAATTATCTTCTAGGAACTACAATCACAATTACCTTCTACTATGCCTTGATCTAAGAATGAAAAGATAAAAGTCATATCTAAGTTACAATTGTAGATGGAAGGAAATCCTATTCACATCACTAAATGATTAATTCACCTAACCAATCTGATTATTCTAGGAACCCACAAACGTAATTTAAATATTGATCTAGGAATTCAAATATAGAGATTGAGTTCGACTATTCTAGGAAACTGAAGTGCAGGAATGAAATTCGGTAATCATAACAATAAAAGACAAGTTGCAAAGATTCATGGAACAACAACTAAAATATCTAAGGATGAACAGAGCTGTTACAGTTACCACACGAATTGCATAAGATATAATTACCTACTTAGTCGACTGTCACGTTATACTACTATAGATCTCCAAGGAATGCAATCACAACACACTGTAAATCCACACTTGTTACAGCTTCTTATGAAAAGAATAAAATTAACATAGCATCACACGACAAAGGAATTGAAAAGTCCTAATTTAACTCAGTAATCCCCGTGGAAGGCGGGCCCAACCTTCACACAGAGATGCTGGCTGAATAGACGTAAAAACCTTAGATCAGAAGTAACTCTTTGTATTAAAAGACAGATTAATTACACAATTCCTCCTCACAACTAATACAATGAATTGATTATATGTTCAGCAACCCCTGGCTCGAAATGGTTCTCTATATTTATACCATGTGGATCATAACATCTGATCCTATTATGGGGAAGCCATGAAGATCTCTGATCTTCAGGTGCCCTAAATGACAACAGCTGTTACAAATGTGGCAGGATGAAAAATAGGAAACACAAGAAAACTGTTAATCGCCTCAGGAGTGACGTTCTCTTTAGATTATGGCTACACATGAGCAGCAATGTACTATGGATCTCCAAATCTGATGCATTCTATTATAGCTTCCTTGTCACAGCTTTGTCCATGATATCGCACTGGAACCACATTCTTTGGGTGATGATAGGATGGATGGGGATCAGCTTGAGCAGTGGATACCCATCCTTTTCGAGACTTGTTCAGCCCAATCTTCCTGTAGTCCACTTATCTCAAAATACCTTTATAAACCATAATATGTTAGTGCATTGAGAGATACAAAGCCTTAATTATCACAATGATAAGTATTAATAAAATAAAACAATGACCAATCATACCTTGGTGGTTTGAAGAGTAGAGTGGGGATAACATGTTTAATTGGTATGTTGAATGGGGTAGGATAGAACAAGAAGAGGTAATCAAGGGTGGTCAAAAGAGGCCATTTCTAGGCTCAACAGTTAGGATATGGAAATTTCGAGCCTCAATCTAATGGATTAATGCATGCAAGGAGATGGATTCGATGAATGAGAATCTAGGTATTAATACTACCCATATTGGGAGAAGAAAAAGAACGTTGACTTAAGTAAGGAGATTTAAACCCACGATTCTTCAATTTGATGATTTAGTATCAAAGGTTGTGTTAATAAGCTTGTAATTTAGTGTCAATTAATATATAGGGAAGAAAACACAATTGTGCTTTGATGTCACTACTTGTTCATGTAAGGATCCACTCTTTTACTGCATTGTATTGTTTTTAAATGTAAAGAGGTAATCTCGATGGTTGTTAAATAAAGAGGAAGGTTTCTTTTATCAACTCCTTTTGCATATACATTGGGTTTGTTACATTATGAGAGAGGGGGAGTGAGGGAGTGACACACACACATAAACTTAGAGAGAGAGGGAGGTTTTGAGAGAGAAGAAGAGGAGACACATACCCACACATAGAGATAGAGAGAGATGGAAATACAAAGGCAGGGAGGGCTAGTGATTAATGCATAGAAGGCTAGTGAGTAAGGGACATACCTAGCCCTAGATGTAAAAAATATTAATATAAGATCGAGTCTTGGATTTCCTCCCTTAACCATGTTGAGGCCTTAATTCTCATATCTAATGTTGAAAACCTCTTAAAGGGATATACATATTTTCTTGGAGACGAAGCATACCATGAATAGGTCATGTGTGCTGCTTCAAGGAATTGTTCACTAACATGGGCGCCTCAAATATTCCTTTATGGCCTAATTCAATATCATATACCTTCAATCATGTATCGGAGGTCCCATACCTACTTCTCAAAACATCTAATTCCAATCACATCCATATTCATAGTACAAAGATATCTATGATATTCCATGTGTGATTTTTTAGGGCATCATTTTTTTAGCCTTCAATGCCTAGAATATTTGTTTATGCCTTAGCATCCTCATGTGTATTGGTTCAAGGTGTTTTTCTTGGCCCTATATGTCTATAGGATTCCTTTAGGGCCTAAGAACTATGTCTCCTCCCTCAACCATGTCCATGGATCTAATCCTAGTGATAAAAGCATTCTAATGGACTACATATTCTCTGTCAAATGCAAAATATCACTTAGGGAGATCCTATGTGCAGGTTAGATGCCTTGTTCATGGACCTTAAGCCTTGAAAACTATAGGGAATAAGTCTTAATTTTACTCCCCAAACCATGGTCTACATATTATGACCCATACAAAGTTCTTAAATCCTCCTAATTGTGTCCATATTAGAACACAAAGAAACAACATAGTCTTGGGAGGTTAGGCATGGTTGTTTGAGGTCTTGTTCTTGATTATGCTAAAATATTACTATAGGTCCTAAGTCTTGGTTATGCGAACTATTATTTCTATTTGGTGGTCTAGTTTTGCATCAAACCCATTTATTCTAGTTCTCCATAACACGTGTGAGCTTTGCCTATCTATAACACGTGCATGCTTTTCTTCTCCATAACACATGCATGTTTCATAACTACAAATTGTGTACACGTATTTTTTTTCCTAAAAACCCCCTTGGGAACCCAAAATTCCAAAACTTGACAACTATGATTTTTTAAAATTCTGATCGGATTTTATCAAAATTGTTCCAAAAAATTCAAGCTATTTTGACTCGGATCTTAGAATTTTTAGACTAGCCATTTTTTTAATATTTTAATTTTTTAGTTTTTAATTTTATTTTTTAATTTTGTATTTGTTTTAATTGTTTATTTTAATATTTGTTTTATTTTAATCTTTTTATTTTTCTAATATTTGTGTATTTTTTTCTAAATTTATTTAAAAAATTTCAATTTTTAATTTGTTTAAATTCAAAATTTTTAATTATTTTTTCAATTCATATAGTGTTTTATTTTTATGAGAAAATTATGTTTTTTTTTAATTCAAAATGTTTTTTTTTTAAGTTATTGAAAAGAAGAAGAAAAATACATATTTTTCTCTATGCCATGCATGGTTTCGAAATGAATGAAATTGTTGTTTGACTGAAGAAAGGGATGACAGCGATAACACCTGTAGTGGGGATTTCTTCTCTATTACGTGCAAAAGCACCTACTCTAGATCATTCAGTTCATAGGGTAGATTTCATGGTGCGATGGATTTATCAACCTCGACTTGCAATAATAAGCATTAACAACAACAAAAACATTTTATGATTATATATATATATATTTTCTATCTGATGAAAAAAAATATTAAGCATACATTTCAATAACATGGGCCAATAAAGTGTTTTGAGGAAACGGTCCACTGACTCCATGGTTTGGTTCTCCAGTCGTCAACACTAATGGTTTTCAAAAGTGGGGGAATGGATCCAAGAGGGTATGGATCAAGCTCAACATACACTGTGTAAAATGATATGGAAAAAGTATGGGAATGATGAAATTTCACTAATTGAAGGTTTAAGGAATGCAAAAGTGGACAAAAAGGTATTCTTGGGGAGACCTTCACAAAGTATTTATAGGATGATCCAAGATTTTTTGACCCATGGTATTTTATTGTGGATGGTATTTGTCCATGGTTTTTGACACATTCTCATTTTAGGGTTTTTTGTTCCTTTTTGGAGAGAGTGGGGTTATGTCACAATAAATGCTCAACTTCCCTATATTTATGGGGGAAGGAATAATAATGTTTTCGACCATTTTTTGTGGAATTTTAGTTGTGAAGGTCAAAATGGAGAAAATAATGGTGGGATAATCGTGTATAATTAGGGATTGGACCATAGAGAGTTAGGTGAATTTTTTTTTGTGTTAACAGATTTCCCCTTAATGTGTGAGGGCAGGAACTCATCGTATGGCTAATAAACATCATAGGATCAAGGGAGAAATGGTCACAATGATGGAGAGACCGAAGATGATTGCGGAGGAGTGGAGTCTCCTCATTCAATTTACAATGGATTTTGGTTTGCATTTCTTCTAAAAAATGGATGAGGTACATATAATCTCAGACATATATATGGACGATGCGGGCATACCCATGCTCACAACAATGTTTCAATATAAAGTATATGACTGCAATGGTAAATACTTGGTGAAGTAACTGGAATAGTGATATCCAGGGGATCCAAGGGAAACTCATCGTAGAGTACTCTAAATAATGGAGACCCAATGGGGGGAAGCTTCCATAATGGGAGACTATATGTAATATGTGTGGGTTCCTAGAGGCACTATTTGGGCCTTCTTCATTGTTTAAGGTGCTCAAAGAAGGGATAGAAGTATGCTCAATATGACATTATCTTGTGGAATTTGTTCGAGCCCGAGACGGTAAATGATAGATGGTGTTTTCATGTTTAGAGAGTCTAAAAATAGGAATAAGACTCAAGTGGGGTATCGTTTTCATATAGTAGTCTCCTAAGTTTGAAAAAGGATAAAATTGTACAAAGGAGAACTATCCCAACCGAAAGGGGCAGAGAGACATCTTTTTTGTAGGTAGTCCAACCAAGATGAAAAAGGTTAAACCTATATTGATTGGACAGTCTTTCAAATACTTTTACGAGCATGAACGAGGCTAAGTTTTCTCGAAGATATTTTCTTTATGACAGGGATGGAAAAGAACTTAAATACAACCCATCAATGAGTTTTTTTTTAAATTATGGTCCCAATGTATGAGAAAGCATAAAAGGATACAAAGGGAAATGTTCATAGCTGGAAGGTGCTAGGGTGGTCATTCTCTTTAAATAGTATACGTAGTCTGAAAAAGGAGATAAATGAGGCCACATATATTCCCTTTCAAATAATATAATGAGCATGAAAGGAAGCAAGCATGCTCGACACTCTTTTCATTCTTTGAGGAGTCAGAAAAGAGCTTAACAAAAACTTTGTAATGGTCAATCAAGCAAGGAGGAAGTGTTCAATGTACCAAAAGGAATAATGTGTGAACATGGATGATACAGATATAATTAACAATGGAACACTTGTGGGTCATGTTGATGGCCCATATTGTAATTGCTGGAGAAAATACAAGGAAATCAACAACAGGAAAATCGCAGTCTGAAAGGAGTAAAAAATCCTATGCAGTGATGATCCTATCCCCGAAATATTTGCTATAGCTAACCCCTATGGATATAAGTCCTCCGCTGGCACAATGTGAACAGATCCAAATGTATATCCTCTTCCTCTATGGAATATATGAAGGGTATGTAGTGACAGTGAACTGGTTTAATACTAAAGCTTAAGAATGATGATAATATGAGGTAGAACAATCAGATGAATAATACATGACAAATGTTAATCCAATTTAGAAACATATAAACCAGATTTATTCTTGTTAACTTTAAATAAAACAAAGAAATCACAATTAGATTATTTTATCCAAATATTTTGAGCACATAATTGTTCTAACATAGAAATTCCAATTGAAAAAATAACATTTAACATGAGTCACCATTTATTAGTTGCAACAATAAGAATATGAATCAAATAAAGACATATATTTAATACATAATTAAGTAATGACAAATCAAAATAGAGATTAGTGAATCCAATAATGATGCAACATGTAATAAAGATATCTGAAATATAAAAGAATAACCAAGATTCATCAAAGAAATTTAATGAATGAGCGAAGAGATGGAAGAAAGAAACTAATTGAATTTATTCAAAATGCAAAAAATTACAATTCTGCAAAATGCAAAGTATCTCCAGTCTTTCCCTTGTGATTTCTTCTCCTATCGTCATTTAGGGATCCCTTTTTTTTCCTCCCTCGCTGATCCCTCTATATGAGATCTATGCCTCTTTAAATACTAATTACAAATATTACAAAGAAAGACTCCCCCCATAGAGGTAGGGATCATAAAATATCGTTTCATGATTTGCCAAGGGAATATTTCCACTTGGAAAATACATCTAGTAAATCCGCTATGTCTTGATATTGAGAAAACTCTAGTTGCAACTGAGCTTTGTAGATAAGCAACTCGATCTCCCTCTTCTTTACTTTCTCCCATTATAAGAGAAAGAGATTGATCCTCATTTTCAAAGTCGGGGGTGAATCAATCCATTCCTTGATTTATGCCACATGAAGATGATTGAGTTGCTCAATCTACTCCTTAGTCTTCGAGAAATCCCTTTCAACTTGCTCCAACATGATCTTAGGAGGAAAAGCCTCTTCAATTGGATCCATAAGTGGTAAGTCGAGGAAAATTAACGGGTTCTCTGATGTGAACCATCTTTTCTTTCGGGATCTATGTCCATCCAAGACTTAAGAATTTCTTTTAAATTGTATTGCATCGCAAAAGTTTCAAGAACCTTCTTTTAAGCAATTGTTGGGGTGGCTTGAGGGAATAAGCCCTAGCAAAAACTTCTAGGAGAAAAGAATCCAATTGGGTGTGTTCATGGTCATTAAATGATAGGTATTGATGGTTTCCATGGTCAATTATCCATTTTTTAGCATCAGTATAAGGCATGAAAGATGGCATGGTTGCTATGGCATGGATTTGAGACTTACTAATATTTATGAAGGAAGATGAAGAACAAGAACGTAGTGTAAAATTTATATATGATAATGTAGATGGTGAATTACATAATAAGTGCCCCGAGTAATTTATACCCTAAGTGGGGAAGAGAGGTGACTTTTCAAGTCACCTCTTAGTTTAATTACATTAATTTACTAAAATTAACCTAGCTTAATATTTAAATTTGGAATTTGTAACATTGCCTTCTCCTTTAAATTGCTTTGTCCTCAAAGCAAGGAAATGACAGATATTGCTGAAAGAATTTCTTAGTTTCCCATGATACGTCTTCTTCTGGGAAATTCTTCCATTTAATGAGGTATTCCTTGATCATTCTAGTGCGTAATCTCCATTCTCTGGTGTTGATGATAGCTTCTAGTTCTAAGATCAGTTTCTCGTCTTCGTCTAGAGCGAGAAGTGTAGTTTGAACTGATTGATGTTGTCCCAACAAATTTTTATATTTGACACATGGAAGACGTTGTGAATTTGACTTGTCTCTGGTAACTTTATCCCGTATGCTACGCTGCTAATATTCCGTATAATTTGGTATGGACCATAGAATTTAGGTGCTAGTTTGTTCTTTCCTTGTTTTTTTAGTAATAATTGTTTGTATGGTTGAAGTCTTACGGATACCCAATCTGCTAATTCAAACTCTCTCTTGGTGGTATGCTGGTATGCTTTCTGGTTCATATGATTTTGTGCCATAGTTAAATTATCTTTGAGTGTTTTCATGATTTGTTGGTTGTATTCTAGTTGATCTTTTACGGTGGGTAGTTTTGTGTTTCCTTGAATGATTTCCTTCCATCTGGGTGGTTGATAACTATATAATGCTTAAAATGGAGTCATCTTCGCCAATGTGTCATACATAACGTTATACCGCCATTCTGCGATATGTAACCATTGTAACCATTTGTTCTGTTTGTCTCTGACGAAACTATGGAGATAGGTTTCCAGACACTTGTTTACCAGTTCTGTTTTCCCATCTGTCTGTTGATGGTATGATGAGCTCATATTAATAGTGATCCATGTTTTCTTGCAGAATTCCTTCCAAAAATTGCTTGTGAATTCGACGTCTCTATCGCTCACCATATTTTTTGGAAAACCATGTAATTTGTAAATATTGTTACCAAACACTTCAATGATTTTCTTAGCGTAGTCAGTTTTCTTTATTCCCATGAAATGTGCATATTCCGTTAGTCGATCTACTACCACAAGGATTTTATCCTTACGATCTGATAAGGGTAACCATTCAATAAAATCCATAGAAATTTCATGTGTATGTTGATTGGATGGGCTTCCGTTTGGATTCATCTTTGCTAAAATGTGTATGAATGGATTTCTTGAATTTTATTTCAATAATCCTGGCTTTGCATTATTCTTCGTCCATGGTAGAGATGTTATGTAACTCTAGTTCATCACAGATGTTCTATTTTAGATTGTGTATGTAGGTCTGTAGTCGTTGGTCATCGGTTAACTCTAGAACTAGAGTTGACAATGCTTCTTACTCACAACTGTACTCATCGACACTGTTTTTTTGTTGTAACCTTGTGATTTTGGAAAAAAAAGTATTTTCTTCAATGCCTTGGAATATTTTAATGAGGTCGTTCCTGAAGCTAGCCCAATTGTGAGAAGATATTCTTGTAGTATTATTCCACCATAAGTACCAATTGTAAGATTTGACTTCTAGATGCATGGAGGCATATTTAATTTTCTCACCTTCGTAATGGATGTTGTGGAGGTCTAGGTATTCCTCGGCTTTGTTAATCCATGCTATGCATTGTCGTTTGTCCCCGTCATATTTTGGTAACGTGACTTTCACCTGTATTTGGCATCCTTGTGTATATGAGGCTAAGGAAGACATGTTGAATAGAGGATATGGTTTCTCCGGTGTTCTGGGATAGTTTGGTTGCGGGTCATTCGATATTTGTAATTTGTCCAAGATGGCAGTTAAAACTCCCTGATTTTTATTTTGGTCTTCTTGTAGAGTGGAAGGTATTCTCCATTCGTGATGTGATTTGTGTCCAACTTGATGTCAAATTTTCATTGGTTTGTTTGACCTTTTCCTGGAGTTCCTCATAGTTCTTGTTAATCTTCTCATTGATTTGATCGAACTGAGCACCCATTGATCTGGTGATTGCTGGAATATTCTCAGTGTTGAACGTGGATCTATTTTTGTTTGCTGTATGATGCCAACCCACCACGATTGTTTTTTTTAAGTAATTATAATAATTATAATATAGTTTTTTTAAACAATAATATTAATAAATATTATTAATATTAAAGTATTAATATTACAAAATTTAAATAGCCGACCGTGGATGATGGAGGTGATGTTAGGGAGGCGGAACGACGACAATAATGGAGTAGTGAAGGCGATGCAGGTTGGGGCATGGAAGAAGGGAGATGGTGGAGAGGGAAAGGAGTAAGGTGGGAGAATGGAGCCGATGGAGAGGGGTGGAAGGTGGGAGAATGATGGAGAATGGCATGAAACGGAAGGATGGGAGAGAGGAGACGCAAATGAGTGTGTAGCAGGAAAGAGGGAGTGTGAGGACAGAGAAATAGTAGATGAATAGATGTGTGGGAGGAACGGTGGATGGAATAACAATGGAGGGAGATATTTGGAGGGAAAAGTGAAGCGAGGAAGAGTGTGGAAAGGTGGGTGTAGATGGGATGTCATTGGAGTGGCAAGAATCATGGGAGAAGGAGCAGTGATGGAGTGGAGCAATGATGGGAAGAGGTGGACAACAAAAATTGGAGTGGAGGGTGGTGGTCTGGTGTCAAGAGCCAAGAGGCTCTGATACCAATGGAAGAACAAAGGAAGATGAAGAACAAGAACATAGTGTAAAATGTGTATATGATAATGTAGATGATGAATTACATAATAAGTTCCATGGGTAATTTATACCCTAAGTGAGGAAGAGAGGTGACTTTTCAAGTCACCTCTTAGTTTAATTACATTAATTTTACTAAAATTAAACTAGCTCAATATTTAAATTTGGAATTTGTAATAGTACTGCGTCATAGAAGTTTCAAGAAACTGCTTGTAAGCAATTGTTTGGGTGGATTGAGGGCATAATCCTTAGCAAAACATTCTAGGTGAAAAGAAGCCAACTGGGTATGTGCTTGGTCATTAAATGAGTGGTCTTGAGGTTTTGCATGGTCAATTATCCATTTCACAGCATCGGTATAAGGCATGAAAGAGGGCCTAGATACCATGGCATGGATTTGAGACTCACTAATATTTATGAAAGCCGGCTGGTCATGTTGAATGCCTAAAAAATCATCGTTGTCAAAAGTTGAGTATATTCTGGACCAGTCGAGGTGAGGTTTCAGACACTTGTCCACTTGTGTATGAGAAAATTCCAGAGTTTGGGTCTTTGTTCTTTTGTTCATTAAGAATTGTTTTAGATCTGGTATTTCTCAACATGTCTGATAGAAGACAGGGTAAATTCTTATAAAAATGAATAAAAAGAATTAATCTTAACTTGAATCAAATTACCGAAATTGGACCAATGGAGGGAAAGAGATTTGAAGAAATTACCAACAATCCCCTTGAGAGAGATAAATCTGTTGATCTAGTAAAAATTTGCAGTAAAAATATTTCTCTGTGGTAGAATTCGGAATTTGGAAATGGTAAAATAACAATGAAAATTCGAAATATTTAAGCAATGAATTCAATGACGAAATGAATCTGAATCGTAGATTTAAAAAAATCAATGGTTGAAATTAAAGAGGGAAAGGAAATTGCGGAGGTAATTTTTTGATTAGTTTATTTTTTGATTTCCACAATCCACAATCTCCATTGCGGGTTGTGAGATTGTGGAGTGGAATTTAATAGCCAAAAAATATTTTATTATTCCCGCAATCCGCATTGTGGGTTGTAGAATTGCGGAAGTGTGACTTGCGATTTTACTATATTTTTGGCTTCTGAGTTCTGCAGTCCGCATTGCAGGTTGCATAAATGAGGGATTCATGAATTAAGTTTTTGTTGTGAAAATATTTCTGACATCTGCAATCCTCATTGCAAGTTGCATGTTGTGGAAAGGTGAAAATTAAAAAGTAAAAGGATTACAACATTCGCAATCCCTATTGTGGGTTGCGGGTTGCGAAAATTTGTTTTTTGAAACCTCCAAGAAAAATGACTCCTGCTTTCCAATTTGCGGATTATGTAATGCAAATTACGAAATTAATTTATTTGAAAGCCTAAAGACTATTTTTTGCAATCCACAAACCCAATAAGACAAGGCTTTGAAGCAAATTTTATTCCAACCAAAACATGAAAAGACATAAGAATAAAGACACCAATGAATACTAACCCACAAGCAAGATAATAAGCTCAAATATTACCTAAATGATTAGTAATGGGATTCCCATTTTATCAATTAAAATGGGATATGTTTTTCCAACAATAGGTCCTCCTTGGGGGATGGAGAATGGCGGTAAAATGAGGCCAAGTTTGTAGTATGGATGGAGATGATGCCTCGTGAACATGCTAATACATACAAGGTTTGATTTGTGTGGTGGCACACAAATCAAGGTGAATCTAGGAAATGGCCTAGATAATCATAAGGAGAGCACTAGACATGGGTCTCATGAGTAGACAGATAATGGAAACTAAACCCATTAGTGCGAATAGCATGAAAAACGAACGCCGTATAAACAATGGGGACCACACAAGCCTCGTATGAGGTGGCAGTGTGAGATGATGATCAAGGAGGGAGGTGGCTTGGTGGGTCGTTTATTCAACTGGGATATTTTTGCACACTAGTGGTAGCTTCCTATCCTCATAGAGGACTACCCACACATGAGGATGGACTACCTGGGAGATCAGGAGATGCCTCGACCTCCAATACAGTTCAGGGGACATGATGGTACATATACATGAATCTTTGTGGTTTGAGTCATATACAGTTTACTAGCATAGTGGTATCTAGATCATACATGTGATAGATATTGATGGCATACTATGTGCATGTGTAGACGTGGGACCGCACCCTCCAGCGGGGTACCAGCGACGCACGGGCAGGGTGGAGGGGTTTGATCCACCCTGTCACGGGAATAGGAGGCACCAGAGTGCTACTTTGGAATCACTATGACTGGATGTGCAGATACTATTAGAGGGGGTCACCAATGATGGGTTGAAGTACCTAGATAATGATTTGATTGTTGCATGATACATAGATCCTCTGGAGTGGATCTCTCTAATGAGGAGGATTACGGTTTTTGTTGAGTATGTCAGAGCGGTGACACATGGGGACATGCCAATGGAGGAGGAGAGCTTAGATGAGGGGGAGGACACAGATTCAGAGGAGGATGACTCAGACTAGTAGCATGTGATGCTACCCCCAACACATTTGAGCATGGGGATTCAGTGTATTATATTATGATCAGAAGAAAAATCCTATGGAGCTTCTCATTTTGTATTGAACATTATGATATGATATGAATGCATATTTTTTTATTTTTATGGGTTTTTATATGAGTCTCGAGTTTATGATTATGAGTATGCATATATGATGTATATGAAATATGTATACATGACTATATGATGATGCATGCTGAAATTTATTTCCTATATGCGATGATTGATGCACCACTCTAGAACGTCATTATCCATTTGGTCTGCTACACTATTGAGACTTATAGGAACATAAATGAATGCAATGGATTCGAAATATCTAACCAAGTGTCTAGTGCATAGGAAATTTCTAAAGAGGCATGGATCACGTACTCGGTAGAAATTATTCAACTGGGCGACAAGAAGTTGGGAGTCTAGGAGGACATCAAGGCGACGGATACCCAAGTGAAGGGAGGTGGTCAGGAGACTAGCGACACCCTCGTACTCAACCTAGTTGTTGGTAGAAATACCAACACACATTTCATTGATATGGATCAACTCATGCGACGGGGAATAAATGACCCATGCAGCTGAGGTGATATTAGGAGACCATCTACTTGTGCTGTCAGTGAAACCAATATAGCAAGGGGAGGTAGGATCCATGCGGAGCAACCAAGGAAACAAGCTGTGAGACTTGTGGTAAGAATGATGTAAAACAAGAAAGAAAAACTATGTTACAAGGGTATGCAAGGTTGTTAACTTTAGGCATAGAATCTATTGAGGTAGATCCCATTGTGAGGATTATTCAAGAGGCAATCATCAGAGTCACCAAGGAGGTATTCCCCCTTACTGATACATTCATGCATGAAATAAGGGCCATACCACATGGATTCAAACTTCCCTTTTCCAGTATTATCATGTGCTTGGTCGTAGAAGAGGACAAGGTCTCCTTCGCTAAAGGTGTGTGGGTGGACATGGGAGTCATAGTGGGACTTCGACTAGGTCTTAGACGCTTCGACCATTTTGAGAGAAACACGATGGTCCTGATTGGTTTGTTCAAGCATAAGTATAATTTTTCTAATGGTGAAGTATCAGGTAGAAGCTTGATAATAAGACGAGGTGACATAATATAGAATTAATGGAAGGAACCGACTCCACATCATGGACTAAATGGAATGGGGTAGAACCGGTGGTGGTTTCAAGGATCTGTCTGTTTTCACGAAAGTCGTGCCAAGATAGACTAGGGGGATCTTCCACGATCAATGAGGAGATGGGATACTGGAAGTAGAGATCATGTAAATGGTGTTATTGGTGTATGAGGAAGAAGCCAGAGGGTAAATCTCCTCAAGGACGACGATGTCGGACTCAGGGGAGTGCTTATGAAGGTCACTGAGGAGTGACCGGTACTTAGGAAAGTTTGGGAAATGGTGTGAATAATGACCATATATGACACAAATTACACATGGGTGGTTGGTTGGTAGTGATTTTTTTTAACTGCAGGTACAGTTGGTACATTGAAAACTAGAGCGTCATCAGTCTCGACTACTGTGTGCATGTGGGTGGAAGGATTGGAAACTCTGGGAAAATTTATGTCGCATGAACTTGGACATCACATAAAGAACATGTAGGAGGAGGACGTGGTTTTGATGTGGCTTTGGGATCCTTTCCCCCAATATTCATGGGAGGCGTGGGAGCAGAAGTAGTAGGAGGAGCAGTATTTGGTGTACTAGGAGGTGGGTGTGACATCGTCTCAATAGGTTGGACCGGTCTCAACATGATCTGTGGTGTCGTGGGAGGGGTGGGTGGATCTAGGTACCACACGGGAATACCCAAAGCTAGAAAGGTTGAGAGTAGCCACACTAGCTTAATCATGATGCCATAAGGTGGAAAGAGGAAGGGGATCATGTGTACGGGGAAGGAACCCCAATAATTCCCCGAGGTATATGGTTGCGGTTGCACCTAAGGTTGCGAAGAGGTCGAGATGTTATTGCATGTGATAGTGAAAAAATACATTATGTTAGTCGGCGAAGGAGGGGGTGGTAAGGACAAAAAGGTGTTCATCAAAGGAGCATTGGTAAAGAGGGCCAGGCCAATGACATATAGAGAAGGGATGGATACGCTTTCGATGGTAGTTTCAATCGTGGTGAGGAAATGTTCTAGAGTGGTCGGTCCTTTAGGATCGTAATACATCAGTTGGTCAATAGTCACGATATTACCATCATGGGGAAACAACAATATTCAAAAGATAGTAGAGGAAATGAATCGCATTGCTTACTGTTATCCCTAAAGTTGAACCTAGACTACGGGATTCAAGCTTAAGGAAATATTTGTTTAAACATGCATAAATAAAATGAAATCAAATCAGGAACACAGGCTGGTATAAAACCAGGGCTAATAGAACCTCCCAGGATTAGAAGGAATTAGGATAATAATATTTGTTTGTATAGTTTATACAGTTTCAGGATGAAATCAAAACATCACACACTTTACAATGAACAGCGTTGGTATATATTACAGATGGGTAAATACAGGTATTCATCAGGAGATCAAAACATGAAGTAAAGGCTGGTAGAGCTACAGGAAAAATCAAACAGATGCTGTATAACATGCAAGCAATCACAAAGTTCAACACCCAGGTCTATGATCCTAAATCATGAAGTGAAACTGCCAATGTTTATAAAAATGAAAGATAACTGTCATCTCAAAATAAGAATTATGTAATGGAATATGAATGACCAAATACATAAAAGAATTATCAAAGAGACAATTTATGTGGTACAAAGACAAATCATCATCAAGTTTATTCAAAACTAGAACCTGTCATTGAAGCTGCAAAAAGCTCATGATATACAGAAGTGCTTACAAAAGGCCCAACATAGCTCCCAAAACTGCCAACCTCACAGTCCCTGCGTTCTCATGAAAGGAAGAATTCTCTCCTTCTTGCTTTCGAGCACTTTAGCTGGGACCTCTGTCTCACCTTGCTCTCCTTTTACATTAAACATTGCTAGAATTTATATCCATTACATCAACTCACAATTGCTAAATTAATTACAACTCGTTACAAGACATTTGAAACTATTTGGTCCTCTGCCACTTCGATGAGATTTTCCACCTGTAAGATCAGTTGTTGAAATGCTGATTCGATGCCTGGAAATCTAGAAACCAACAGCCATCAAATATAAAAATAATTCTTTGTTTTTTAGGTGTCTACCATCTAGAAATCTGATCCTTCTTCTACGCTGGCGTCCTCATCGTTTTCACCCATCTGGTAATTCATAAAGGCTGCTTCTGGCATGCATAGAGTTCCCATTATGAAACTCTAACCAAATCTTAGTGACCAAATCTATCCTCTTTCCATATGCTTGCAATTGAACATTATTTAAAGTTGCTTTGCCATATTTGCCATTGAAGAATCGTTTACATGAAATCTAACCAGGTGATTACCTTACCAAAGAATTATCTGTAACACATATTCAAGTTCAGGTTTCGGGCTCACGCACCCAACTCTTAGTGCCTTACAACATAACGATCCTCATGGTTTCTGGCTCATATATATTGATAGGTACTCCATTCCGCTAACATTTCTTTCTGTAGGTTATGAAAAACAGTAAAGTCTGAAGGAGACACATTTTATTCAGGCTAGTGCCACTGCCAACCTAACAGGTCATAAATTCTCAATCACTGGGACTGTGATGATGGCCCTTGTGCATATTCATAAATTTATCCTCGTGACTTCCTGCACTTGTGTACCGAATAATCCTTTGAAGGATTTCTAGTGCAAAGCGTGAACCATTGTAACAAAGCACACACAACAATAGTATCATTATTTTATTGAAAAGGTATCGCTCCCACCAATCTAACATATACAGTCCATATGTCACATTATATAGAAAAATCTTGCTTTTTATCCATGCGCCAAAACGACTGAATGATAGCTTCTGCATTGTTGTTAACTTTGGCAAATGACCTTGCAACTCTGTTTGTGCTTCTGGCGGTTTCGGTTCTATATCCTCTCTGTTCAGACTTCTTTGAACTGTCTCCTCTCCAAGATTTGTTATGTTTCTAGGGAAAATTCTCTTCTGCAAATCGCATCTGCTCTGCTTTAAAAAAATCAAATTGAATTCTCCAGTCCCGCTGATGGATCTCTTTTGTGCATGTAGTTTCTATGCATATGTTTGCTGAACAGAATAAGGCATCTCTGTATCTGTGTGGTTAGGTATTCTGCTTTGGAACTATATTAAATCGAAGAGCAAGCTCAATAGCTTTACAGCTTAAGCATAAAAGGCGTAATAGAAGCCATAAACTATATAACTGAGACTTTTTTCCAGCAAAACCAACATCAGACTGGGGTACTTTCAAGTCCAAAAGTGATGATATAGTATAAATGAATTCCTCAGAACATATACAATCGGCTACATCTGAATGCGTTGCTATACAATGAAGTAACAATATAGTAGCTTGTGCAAGGCCCCTTTATTCAGGGTTCTGGACAGAACTGGCAGAAAAATATCAAAATTTGAGTGATGTGCCAGTAAATGTGGCCGTAGCTAAAATAGAAATAATAAAGCAAGTATGAATCACCTTTTATCATCAAAATGAGAAGTTTCAGTACTGGTTTCATCTGTTGATGATGCTCTATGATTATTGCCTTTCTTACTTCATGCATAAACCGTTCTTCCATCGCATTGCCAAAATCAAATTCTGGATTTCTGAGAAACTGATCTATGTAAAAACCTCCTATGCACATTTCCCCTGCATAACCCTGTTCCTTATTGAAAATTGCAATAAGAACCAATCGTAAAAACACAGGCCGCTGTTCCTTCAAGAACCATGATGGTATGCTCGTTAGTCCTTCATTTGCTGCCAACATCTGCACATTTTCTGCTTCCTTTCCAATTTGATTTGCATGCTTGTTTCAACAAATTTTTGTATGTAAACCTCATAAGATTTACCAGATTCCCTTAAGCTTGAAACTCTGCTGCCAGTATGGGTTGATGGCTTATGAATGAATCCTTTGATGATTTTAGGTAACAAAAGAAACCCTAATGAAGATCAATCAAACATGAAATATAAAACCAAGCAAAATTAAAACAAAAAACCAACCATAATAAAAAATTTAAAAATAAACAGGTGAAAAATCCTAGAGATAACATCTGGCTCCACTTAGGGATGGCATGCTCCCTGTGAGCTGCCAAGAACAAGTAGACCTGTGCCTTGTTTCCATTGGGATGGAGTCTTTCATCACAAATCTCTGCTACTTAACCAACCACAGGCTGATATTTAAACTATTCTGCAAACTGAAATAATCTTCTCACAACAATTTGAACACACTGTACAAACTTTAAAGAAATGCTTGAAGCATCAAGCTTATTTATTCACAGCTCCTACACTAATCAAAACTACTTTCTTTTGATCAGGTAAAATCATGCTTCCAGTGAAGCCATACAAGTATCTGAATACATAATGAAAATCTTGATCTGTGGATTAGCAAAATGAAAATAGGAACAAACATCATCAATTGTCTGCAATTTTGATTTTCGGATTTATCATTCAATGTATACTGAAACCCTGAATCGATAGATTCCTTGATGTATTCAGCTACTGGGTCATACCATTTCCTTAGTTTTGGACTATCAAACTCATCATTATTCTCAATCCTTATATCAAAAGACAGCTGAAAAGAGCTTTGAAATGACAAATCCTGTATTTTTACCTCCAAAGCTTCAATCTCTTTCTCAACAAATTCTTTTAAAAATATGACTTCAGATTCTGAATTTGACATTAGATGAGCAGAAAAAATGGAAGAAAATTTTTCATGAATGCTCATATTACTCCATTCCTTGAAATCTTTAATGGAAAGAATATCTTCCCTAAACTCTGTCTTCTCCAATATAATCCAAAAATCTATTGATGACTTAATTGACCCCACTAACAAATCTACTGATCTGGAAATGATGCATAAAGGGGACCCTGGAATATGAAGATTCATTTCAGAATAAAGGAAAAGACAACCTCCCTTTGTCAAAAACAATCTGACATTTGAACTGCTCAAAGACTCTATATAATCAACAAATGGATCAACGAAACTATAAGGAATTACCTTCTGGTGAAGATCAAAATATCTCTGTATATCCTCTTCCTCATAATGGCTGCCACTTTCAGCTACCTGCAAATTGGATTGTAAATATGGCTGCTCAATGGTTTATACAAATTCAGGATGGTTGATTTCTACACAATGCTGTTCCTCACCAAAATTTGATTCAGAGTTTTCATACATCTGTTGGCTGCTCCTCAAATCAACAGAGGTTAATGTAGGGATCTGCTCTGTTTCATCTGGATACTCATCATAGATTGGAATATCTTCAGAGTGAATCGGCTGATGCTAATCTAAATCTAGAACTTTAATGTCTTCTCCTGGAGGTTCAACCAATATGTTAATGTCTTCACCACACAATGGAGCATTCTGGTCAATTTCTAAAGATGAAGATTTCTGTTCTATGATGCTCTCACCAATTTTAATATCAGAATTTTGAAAAATTTCTTCTTGTGAAACAGAATCAGAGGAAGATAATAAATCTTCTTCTTTCTGTATATCATAACCATCAGCTTCATCCTTACTATTGGAAAAATATGCTTTTAAACTCTGCATATATAATGCATATCCCCTACAACAATCCTCAAGAATGCACTCATCTGGGTATATCCTCTTATAATATGAATTAAAGGTATCATGAAAGTCTTTCAAAGAGGAAATACTGGAAGGAGGAAGAGTTCTGTACCATTTTCTTGCAGAACCATCTAATGAATACATAAAAATTTTCATCAATACATCTTCATGATGTATATTCAACTGATCCATGTATTGATGAAATTTAAGTACATGATATGCCGGATTGTCCTCCTCCTCTTCTAGGAATCGCGGAAGAAAATCTCCCCATTCATCCATGGTAGGTACCGTATTTGGAAATCCAGGAATATCTGAGAAATTGAATGGAGCCAATCTCTGTGCCACCATGGTTTCCATACGCTTACACATCTTGTAAAATTGCCTCTGGATTCTTTGAACATGGAGTCTCCCGGTGAATAAATCTGTAGTCCAACTAATGCCCTGCTCCTGTCCACCATCAAGAGCTGGATCTGATCTTTCTCATTCTTTCCCGGGGAAGATCTCTTTTTCTTTGTTTGTCCCCGGCAACGGCGCCAGAAAATGTTATCCCTAAAGTTGAACCTAGACTACGAGATTCAAGATTAAGGAAATCTTTGTTTAAACATGCATAAATAAAATGAAATCAAATCAGGAACACAGGCTGGTATAAAACCAGGGATAATAGAACCTCCCAGGATTAGAAGGAACTAGGATAATAATATTTGTTTGTACAGTTTATATAGTTTCAGGATGAAATCAAAACATCACACACTTTACAATGAACAGCGTTGGTATATATTACAGATGGGTAAATACAGGTATTCATCAGGAGATCAAAACATGAAGTAAAGGCCAGTAGAGCTACAGGAAAAATCAAACAGATGCTGTATAACATGCAAGCAATCACAAAGTTCAACACCCAGGTCTATGATCCTAAATCATGAAGTGAAACTGTCA
>LPNX010502277.1:717900-737045 GCA_001517045.1 Pseudotsuga menziesii
AGATCTGCCACATGTAAGATCAGTTGTTGAAATGCTGATTCGATGCCTGGAAATCTAGAAACCAACAGCCATCAAATATAAAAATAATTCTTTGTTTTTTAGGTGTCTGCCATCTGGAAATCTGATCCTTCTTCTACGCTGGCGTCCTCATCATTTTCACCCATCTGGTAATTCATAAAGGCTGCTTCTGGCGTGCATAGAGTTCCCATTATGAAACTCTAACCAAAGCTTAGTGACCAAATCTATCCTCTTTCCATATGCTTGCAATTGAACATTATTTAAAGTTGCTTTGCCATATTTGCCATTGAAGAATCGTTTACATGAAATCTAACCAGGTGATTAACTTACCAAAGAATTATCTGTAACACATATTCAAGTTCAGGTTTTGGGATCAGGCACCCAACTCTTAGTGCCTTACAACATAACGACCCTCATGGTTTCTGGCTCATATATATTGATAGGTACTCCATTCCGCTAACATTTCTTTCTGTAGGTTATGAAAAATAGTAAAGTCTGAAGGTGACACATTTTATTCAGGCTAGTGCCACTGCCAATCTAACAGGTCATAAATTCTCAATCACTGGAACTGTGATGATGGCCCTCGTGCATATTTATAAATTTATCCTCGTGACTTCCTGCACTTGTGTACCGAATAATCCTTTGAAGGCTTTCTAGTGCAAAGCGTGAACCATTGTAACAAAGCACACACAACAATAGTATCATTATTGTATTGAAAAGGTATCGCTCCCACCAATCTAACATATACAGTCCATATGTCACATTATATAGAAAAATCTTTCTTTTTATCCATGCGCCAAAACGACTGAACGATAGCTTCTGCGTTGTTGTTGACTTTGGCAAATGACCTTGCAAGTCTGTTTGTGCTTCTGGCGGTTTCGACGCTATATCCTCTCTGTTCAGACTTCTTTGAACTGTCTCCTCTCCAAGATTTGTTATGTTTCTAGGGCAACTTCTCTTCTGCAAATCGCATCTGCTCTGCTTTAAAAAAATCAAATCGAATTCTCCAGTCTCGCTGATGGATCTCTTTTGTGCATGTAGTTTCTATGCATATGTTTGCTGAAAAGAATAAGGCATCTCTGTATCTGTGTGGTTAGGGCTTCTGCTTTGGAACTATATTAAATCGAAGAGCAAGCTCAATAGCTTTACAACTTAAGCGTAAAAGGCATAATAGAAGCCATAAACTATATAACTGAGATTTTTTTCCAGCAAAACCAACATCAGACTGGGGTACTTTCAAGTCCAAAAGTGATGATATAGTATAAATGAATTCCTCAGAACATATACAATCGGCTACATCTGAATGTGTTGCTATACAATGAAGTAATAATATAGTAGCTTGTGCAAGGCCCCTTTATTCAGGGTTTTGGACAGAATTGGCAGAAAAATATCAAAATTTGAGTGATGTGCCAGTAAATGTGGCCGTAGCTAAAATAGCAATAATAAAGCAAGTATGAATCACCTTTTATCATCAAAATGAGAAGTTTCAGTACTGGTTTCATCTATTGATGATGCTCTATGATTATTGCCTTTCTTACTTCATGCATAAACCGTTCTTCCATCGCATTGCCAAAATCAAATTCTGGATTTCTGAGAAACTGATCTATGTAAAAACCTCCTATGCACATTTCCCCTGCATAACCCTGTTCCTTATTGAAAATTGCAATAAGAACCAATCGTAAAAACACAGGCCGTTGTTCCTTCAAGAACCATGATCATATGCTCGTTAGTCCTTCATTTGCTGCCAACATCTGCACATTTTTTGCTTCCTTTCCAATTCGATTTGCATGCTTGTTTCAACAATTTTTTGTATGTAAACCTCATAAGATTTTCCAGATTCCCTTAAGCTTGAAACTCTGCTTCCAGTATGGGTTCATGGCTTATGAATGAATCCTTTGATGATTTCAGGTAACAAAAGAAACCCTAATGAAGATCAATCAAACATGAAATATAAAACCAAGCAAAATTAAAACAAAAAACCAACCATAATAAAAAATTTAAAAATAAACAGGTGAAAAATCCTAGAGATAACACATACATTTAACTACATCCAAGGAGGAGGTTGTAATTGATTTGGGAATTGACAACCTCAAATTCAATCAATATGAGTTTTCTGTCCAAATCAACGGGGGCATTCATGAGAATTCCTTGTGGTTGAGCAGCACGACCATCGTATGCACAAAGGGTGGTGGTGGGATGTTGAAGAGTTGGGGATCCACATTTCTTCCAAACAAATTTTGAAATAACACAGGTGGATTCCCCCTCATCGATGATGCATTGATGAATGACCAAATTCTGAATCGTGACCAGAACCTGGAAGGCAACAGATGATGGAATCTGGGGTTCTCCTTGATCCAATTCGAAAGTGATCAACCTAGAATCAGAGGGATCGATGACACCTAACATGGATAAAAAAAAATTGTTGCAAAGGACAATTTTGGAGGACATCCAAAGCGGTCATGGCCGAGGGAAACTATGCCAAGTCATCGACTATAATGTAGTTAACTACGACTCTAGAAGTGGGGTTATTCGCAATGCGACACAAAGGGAATCGTAGGAATTTGGTAGTCCCATATGTGGGAGGTATCAGAAAATGTAAGGACATATCGAGAGTGCTAGAGGTAGATGTCATGGATGGATTAACAATTTCTGTGGTGGAGCCATACCGGTTTCATTGAGTCTGTAAATTGACATAAGATGATAACATCATAAACTAATGGACAACAGGATCAATGGGTGGACCCACAGGAGTGAGTGTTGTGGTTTGTGGTACCAAGAGTTGAGTGGAAACCATCCCTTGATTTGGTAAGGGGTTTTACAGCACCATATGCGGAGGACCTTGTGGTGTTGGGTTTGGTTGTGCTGGAGCGGTTGCATTAGGGTAACGTTGATTTTCAGCTTGTAACAAGTGGATAACATGGTTCATATGGGGGAACTGATGTGTATAATGGAAGTAAGTGTCACAAATGGTGCATGGATGGTTAGTATACAACTAAGGGTTCTTCCCATGTCTAGGGGGACGCTGGGGGTTTTTTGCATGGGGATTTTCTCTGTTGTTATTCAGAGGTTGGGCTTTTGGCCACCTTCATTAGGTTGGTTGTTTCCCTGGTTCCTAAATCTCTGCAGTCTCCCCCGCCCTTATTGGTTATTGGGGGCATGCTGATTAGGGAGGTTCTACTAAGAGTAGACCTATCCTTTGGGAACAGGAGGATTTGGGGTCGAAGTCGGTGTAGGTTGCATAGGTGGCGGCTAATAGGAAGGAGAAGTTGGAGGGGATGCAAATCCTACCATCTTTCCATTACATGCAGGTGCTAAGAAATTTGGTCCATGAACATCGGGAACTGGTGTGGGAGACACATATGAAGGCGTGGCTCCAAACTTAGCTGCTATGCATGAAAAATTAGGGGGTTGGGAAACACTAGGGGTGTTATCGGAGTGAGGTGGCATGGAAGAAGAGGTTTTGTATAGGTGGGGATGCTGGGTAATAGAGCCTATGAATCCATCAGTAGCGTGGGGCGCGCTCGATGTATCTTGATGTGAGGATCCATAACGTATAATGGTATACAGATAACCTGAATGGGAATAGATAAGATCGAACTATTGTGCCTTGAGGATAACTTCCTCCTTAGTTTGTGGGCTCTCAGATGCAACATCCTTGGCGATGGGGGGGGATAAGGTTTTAAGAAACTAATCTAGGAAAATCCTATCATCTAACTAGATTTTACACAAGCTACGATGACAAGTCCACTAACAGATATGATCCTTGATATGGGTAGCAGTGTTTTGTCACCATGACAATAGGATTTCCATGCCCTCATCCTAATGGACAAGTAGCTGGAAGTATTGGAGAAACATTGAGGCTAATGAGGAAAATTTTGGATAAGTGGCTTGAGGAAGTTTGATATACAATTTAGCTACAACACTTGTGAGTGTGCTTTGGAATAACCACAATCAGATAGAATCTATGTGGTTAGAGGATCACCATGCGTGGAATGACATAATGTGGTTTTGGGGGTCTTCTCTTTCTCCTTTCCTTCACACTTAGGGATGTCAGAAGGTAGTTTGGTAAGCATGGGAGGCCACAATGGCTCATGACAGATGGGGAAATTCATCAATCATGCCAAACTAGGCAGGTTGAGACTAGCCATAAATGGTAGACTAGGAACAAGACTAGATCGAGGAGGGCCAACAATGGTGTTGGGACCAACGAGCATGTAGTTTCCGTGTGCAAATGGGGGTTGTTATGGATGACTTTCGATAATAAGAGTATTCACTGGAATGGTGTGAATATCCGAAATGGTGGTAGAAGGGCCAATTCCCCCATGTATAAATGAAGGTACAGTATGAACCATGGTGTATGGAGTGGGGACACAACCAGTGGGTAGTGTACCTGCAATAGTGTGTGTGGTGGAAAGGGGCCCAATAGGACCAAGACCTATGGGTATGATAGAAGGGATGCCCAAGATAATGGGTGGAGTTGTCACGAGTCCACTATCAATCATCCCCCCCCCCCTGAAAGGGGTTAGGAGGTGCACCAACCATGGGGCTAGATGGGGATGTGAACAAGGTAGGTTCAGATTGATAGGAATCCAAATCAGACTCATATGAAGCATATGGACCTGAAGGTGGTGAAAAATGTCGAGAATGTATCCAACTGTAGCGGTTCAAGGAACGAAACTAATGGGTGTGCCCTCGAATTCTATGCGAGTAGTGTGGTGGAGAAATGATGATGTGATGGTGTTCTCTGTAATGAATGCAGGTGCAAGAGTTTCAAATGTAGGCTAAAAAATCCAACTACAACCGAGTCTGCATAAGGAGAGCAAAAAAATGGTGGCTCATAAGACAAAAAGAAAACTCTAAAATCAAACTGCAACAACATGTCACAGCATGCGAGTCTACAACAATGCAGCCATAAATCCAACAAGCACCACTACCTATAAATAAAATGACGCAATAACCTATGGGGTATAGGTTCAAGCAAAATCCTAGCTACATGATGGAAGCCCCTCACAAATCGTATCCTCTACTAGATGGTCAAATTGTAGTCAAACAATATGAAATGGAAGAACAATAGGATAAGAGAATCCCACTATCGAGAGGGACCTCAGGTATAATATCCCTAAATAGAATGGAAATTAGGCTATGTCATTCATGATACGTCCGAAGTGGTTTTCTGGCACTTCATCCCGTTGGTCCTCGACACCCGATATGGTACTCGACATGTATGAGGAGGACTATGATGGGTTAGAATTCATTTCATAAAGGAGTGTGGTATTCCACCCTAAATTTTGGAACCCCTTCACTATGGCTTACTCCTGCAGCATAAGGTTTCATTTTTCCCAAAATGTATCGTATTTAACAAAAAATGAAAATATTCCTGTATTTTTGTTTTTATTTTGGGAATAACTTTTCACTCGTAACTCAGAATTGGGTGGACTTTGGACCATTGGAAATCTCTTGAAAGTAATTAAAACTTTATTTTTTTGAGATATTTCTAATTTCATACCGTTTGTCCGGTTGGGATTTTTGGTAAGAAAGCATCTTTTAAAAGATCCTTTTTAAAAAGCATATTTTAAAATATTTTTTCTTACTAAACCGCCCACCTCGAACAAATGATAAGGAATTAAAAAAAACTCAAAACAACAATGTCGTAGATAATTTCAAGAAATTTCAAATGGTATAAAGTCCTCCCAATTTCAAGTTATGAGTGAAAATTTATTCCCAAAATACGAAAGATTCTAGGAATATTTTCATGTTTTGTTAAATAGGATACATTATAGAAGAGGGTAGAATGTTATGAGAGCAGGTGACCCTACGATAGACTAGTCGTGATTGTGTCAACATGTACTAAAGTATTTTGGTACCCTAATGGACAAAAACTATGTATCATATGTAAGTGACAAAGGGGTGTTATTTGGATGCCTATACCCAATGTCCTAACTTAACTACAATACTATTTTGGTCCTCAAATGAGGTTACAATGTTGGTTGAGTTAAGTTAATTATGAGGTTTATCTTAGTGTCATGAACCAAGCATTTTACTTGAGGGTGTGAGATGTGTGAAAAAGTGATGTGTAATGTCAAAACTTCGACGATCTCACAACCAAGACGTAAATGCAAAAAAATAAATAACAGTAAATGAGAGTAAATATTTTTCAAAAAAACTAATTCTCTCAAAAAATAAAATGTACACAAGTAATGAGTGCATAAGGAACTGAAAAGGTTGTAGGAAACACACAGGGGTTCTCAACTATCAAGATCGACTAAGGGGTCTAACATACAAGGGAAATAGGAACCACAAAACAAACCAGGGGGCTGTAAGTGATTAGATCTAGAAGCAAGCAGTCGGGGAAGGAGTAGAACATAGATAGGTGGTATGGAAAAGGGTCTCAAACATCGAAAAATGACTGAAACACTGCAGGTCACACTTGTCGGAGGAATATGTGCGATCAGGGTTTCACAAAACTATGAAACAGTCATGATTGGGACAAAATATCAATCGAAATACTTAAGTCACAAAAAGAGGGGTTTTTGTGCAACATGCTGCACAAAAAGGGTCACAATAGCAACCGAGATCACTCTGGAATCCTAGATAAGTGCGATTTGGATTTTTGGTCCATTTCACACTTATCATGGCAGAAGGCGCAACCTAGGTCATCCTTATCGAGCAAAGAGGTGTGACTTGGGTTGCAAATTTCTACCGAATAGGTGCAATCTAACTATAACTGAGAATTTTTGAAGAAAAAGATGTCAGCTTGGGCCGAGGAGGAAGGAACTGTGATAGGACTAGTTCAGATATGCCACAAGGGGGTCATATCAATGATGGATGGTCGTACCCAATTAGAACAAACCAGTAAAAACACCTGCAAAAATAGAGATTCAAAGGGATCGAGACAATGGAGTCTCCAAAACTGTAGTGGTGCTTTCTCCCCTACTACGTGCAAAAGAACCTACCCTAGATCAGTTAGATCATAGAGTAGAGTTCATGGTGCGATGGATTTCTCAACCTCATCTTGCAATAATAAGTAACAACAACAAAAATATTTTTATGATAATATATACTATATATATATTTTCTAACTAATGAAAAACAAGAACAAGCATATCATTCAATAACATGGGCCACTGCAGCTGTTTGAGGAAATGGTCCACTGACTCCATAGTCTGGTTCTCTAGTCGTCTCCACTAATGGTTGTCAAAAAGGGGGAATGGATCCAAGAGGGTATGGATTAAGCTCAACATACACCGTGGAAAATTATATGGCAAAAGTATGGGAATTATGAAAAACGTTTCACCAATTTAGGGTGCTAACAGAGCTATCCCCTCTAAGGCTTGGGCCTTTATCCTAGCTTTCTACTGCTTAGCTTCCATCTTTGTCATTCTTCTTGTAATCTCCTTATTTTGTTGCTGTAGATTTCTGATAGTCTATTTTAACCCTGCAAACTGAAAATCTGTACTTCTTTTCCTTTTTAAGGCCTCTTTGGAGACTGCAATGAGTTCTTGGTAGTGATCATTCACCTCTTCTAGGTATTCCCCGAGTCTTCTATTAGCTGTAATCAAACCATCATTTATTTATTGCATATACTCTATTTGATTTTTATACTGCTTGATGGCTCTTTGCAAATTTTCTTCTCTGAGTCAAATTCCTTGCTTCCTGTTGTACTTTGTAGCTTACTAGACAGCCATGGGATGTTCAGTTTTCTGAAGATTTCCTCATCCTCAGGAAGCAGCTCTATGGAAGTACCATGAACACTTGGTTTTTCTTGATTATCTGTTTCAGCAGGAGCATTTTCATCCATTAACAAATTGTTTTCTGAATAAGAAATCTCTATTTCAACTTTTTGTTGTTCCTTCAAAAGTTTACCTCGTATTTCCAAAAACACAGCAGATAATTTTGTCTCGATGAGGCTAGATTCTTCTTCTGTCTTTAATGGTTTTTTCCCTTTGCTGTCACCCTTGCTAGACTTGAACTTTTCATCTGAGGAAGAAGTGTCAATCATAGTTATTCCTTCTATTTTTAACTTAGGATTCAATAACTTCTTCATATTTAGCCTCAATTTTTTTTTGGGTCTAGTTTTGGGTCTCCAACCAGGAGCAAACTCTCCTACCATCTTTAAACTTTTTCCTTGATGCATGATAGAGGCAAATTCTTTAACCTTGATCTTCTTTCTCTTTGGTATTACTGTTTTATCTGCCTGACTATAGAACTCCCTGTGTGTGCCAACCCTATCCTTAGCACTGACAGTCAACTCATCTCCTTCCAACAAATATGCTTCATCTTCTTACAAGATGGTAATTGGACTTCATTGTTGGACCTTAGTATTTTCCTCATCTCTTAACACCTTTTCTATGAAAACAATTTTTTCATCAATGAGTGCTTCATTTTGAACAGGCTGGGCTTCCTTGTGTATAAAAAACAGATTTTTGTTCTCACTGTCAACTGGAGGGTGCTGAGATTCATTATCTCCTTTTGAAGGTTCTTCCACTTCTTCTAACTTGACAGATTTTTCATCTTCATCCCTCACCTTTTGTCTTCATTTTCTAATTAGGGTTTGTCCCTTATCAATCTGCTTTCTGGTAAGCTGTCCTTCCTAGTTATTTTGGAATCCAGACCAAAAGAGAAAGTAGTCCCAAGTCTTTCCTTCTTTCTGCAGAACACAACTGATAATAAGCTTGATCAAACCATGGTGAAAGATGGACTGGGCAGTGTGGTCATGATGTTCTTTGATCCTGCTGGACATTTTCTACAAGCTCTTTAGCAGGAAGAAAGGGAGATTCATCCTTGTTTCACCACTAAGGTGTTGAAGAAACCTAAAATGATACTTGAAGACAAAAGCATACCTCCCTTCACATGTAATGTAGCTTTGCCGAACCTTGATAGGCTCTACCCATTCAGCTCTAAAATTTTGGATGAGCACTCCCTTGCTCCAATCTGGAACAATGCCAGGCAATAAATAACTTTGAGCATTGAAGGTAAATGGCACCTTTTTGAACCAAAGTTCGCCTTCATTCTTGACCCCTATTGCTTCAGCCACCAACTCTACAGTCAATTTGAACTTCAGAGTATCAAATGATACTATATCTTGGTTATAACATTGAGCAAATTTATGAGAGACTTCGGTATTATATCCATCAATCTTTTTAAAGAAATTCAACCATCCAGCATTCTCAAAGAGTTCAACACAACCTGGAAACTTGTCTATCCAATTCAGTTCACTGGGCTCAGCCCTGTTGGTCTTCCCACTCTTCTTCATCTGCTTTCCCAAGGCTTGATGATGTTTCTGTGTGATTTTCAGAACATGATAGTGACTTCACAGCCTTATTTTCCTCAATATTTCACAGTTTTGGCAGTCGATTCTTCCTTGAACTCTCACTGGCTGATTGTCCTCGATTTTATATAGTTTGTTCTATTACCAATTCAGGGAAAGTTTGTGCCAAACTTAGATAATTTAGGTCAAACAGAGCACCAAAGGTATTTAACAGGTCTATTGCTGAACTTCACTAACATCACATGCTGCTTATTTAGACCTTTTGGACTGATATCTCATTGTTGGGAGTTCGTTGAATACATGAATTTACATTTTTCTTTAACAATTTAGCATTATAAGGCTTAACAAAAAAAACCCTAATTTAACAAGCCATGACCAAGGTCACGTGGGATACCTCACTCCCAGTTTGCTGCAGGTGTTAAAAGTTGATTCTTGGACTATCTCAATGTTGAATTGAAAGCTCCAGGTGTCTTTGAGTCATCAGATCACCTCCAACTATCACGCTGCAAAGCCCTAATTTCCTTCTTCAACTACCAATTCAAATTATTTAGCAATGTGTCTTCATTCCAACATCTCCACTAGCTTCGTAATGCTTAATCGAGAACTTCTTTCCCATCAATCTTGCCTCAATCCATTGTCTATCATGATTTGCCATGTCTTTACTTATAACTGCCATGATCTCCCTCACGTCATAGCCAACACCTATTTACATGATTATCTTGATGAAACACGTATCAAACCTACCTACACATGTGATTAGTCATCCCAGGAGCGAAATCATTGGAGAATTTGGTGTAAAAACTGACAAATTTTACACCCACGATTTTCTTGTAAGGCGCCAATGTAAAATTTTAACTGTTGCACTACAAGAAAGTTTAAAAATCAAATTTTGTACTATTTGACCCCTAATCTAACTTTAAATTAGGTTTATATGATAAGCCTTGATCTTAGCGCTTATTCATGAAACTATTAATCAACATATACCCTATAGAACCCTTCAGGACATAAGAAAAACAAAAATAATGAAAATCTAAACGCAAAAAGTCAGAAGTTCACTCTAAATCAAAATTCCCTAGAAGTAAGCAAATGAGCAACCTTCAAAACACAAACAAAATATAATACTAATGAAAACAAATTCATGACTTAACACTCTTCATCACCTGAAACTTTCTCTGCAGGTACAATCTTTTCAGAAACAAATGTCTTTGCTGGTGCATCATCCTAAATAGGCTCGGTCTCCATATTATCAGACTGCAAATCTTTGCTCTCAATGTCATTTAGATGTTGTTTAGACTCACAAGCTTCTTTTGCAGGCTCTGCAACTTCCTCCAATTTAATACTGTCTTCATCTTTAACCTTTATCTTTTGTCTTAAATTTCTGATCAAGGTTTGTCCTTTATCAGCCTGTTTTCTATTAGACTGTCCTTCTTGACTATTCTGAAACCCTTACCAAAAAAAGAAATATTCCCAAGTTTTTCCTTTACTCTGTAAAACACTGTTGATAATGAGTTTTATAAGCCCATGGTGAAAAATGGACTGTCTAGTATAATCTCGGTGTTCTTTGATTCTGCAAGACATCTTCTACAAGCTCTTTAGCAAGAAGAAGGGTAGGTTCATTTTTGACTCATTACAGAGGTGTTGAAGAAACCTGAAATGGTATTTAAAAACGAAGGCATACCTTCCTTCACATGTAATATAACTTTGTAAAACCTTAATAGGTTCTACCCATTCATGCCTAAAGTTATGGATGGGAACACGCTTACCCCAATATGGAACTATACCAGGCAGTAGGTACCTTTGTGCATTAAAAGTAAATGGCACTTTCTTGAACCATAGTTCTCCCTCATTTTTAATTCCTGTTGCCTCAGCTACCAACTCTTTGGTCAATTTTAATTTCAAAGTATCAAAAGATACAGTATCTTTGTCATAGTACTGAGCAAACTTATGGGATACCTCTGCATTGTATCCATCAATTTTCTTGAAAAATATCAACCACCCTACATTTTCAAATAGCTCAGCACATTCTGGGAATTTATCTATCCAACTAAGATCAATGGGCTCAGCCCTATTAGTTTTTCCACTCTTCTTCATTTTCAATATGGTTTTTAGCACCTGCCAATAATCTCCCAGTCTATTTATCTTCAAATTCACATAGTTTTGGCAGTCTATTTATCTTCAAACTCTCACAGTCTGCCCTATCACTAGTTTAGGAAATGTTTTGTGCCAAGTTTCAGCAATTTGACCTAATCACAGATTCAGGGACCTCCAATAGTTCTGCTCTGAACTTTACTAAATCAAATGATGAATACTTAGATATATTGATTAATATCTCATCATTCAAAGTCTATTGAGTGAGTAAATTCATGTCCTTCTTTAAAATTTTGACATTATAGGCTTTATCAGAAAAAACCCCAAATTTAACAAACCCTATCAAATGTCACACAGGGTACCTACTCCAAAT
The DNA here is from genome assembly GCA_001517045.1 of Pseudotsuga menziesii. Taxonomy (NCBI): domain Eukaryota; kingdom Viridiplantae; phylum Streptophyta; class Pinopsida; order Pinales; family Pinaceae; genus Pseudotsuga; species Pseudotsuga menziesii. Next base: position 729,648 of record LPNX010502277.1, read on the forward strand.
CTTAATACAGGTGCTGGAATTCGGTCCCTTGAAAGGTTAGGCGTCGAATTGCACGTTCCAGCTGTCTTCAATTGTCCAGATCGCTTCGAACTGTCACCACTGGGAAGCCCTAATTCTTCCTTCAACTGTCAAAACTATGATTTCTCAGCAATATGTCTCCACCACAACCTTCAATTCCTTTGTATTCTTCATCTTAGGAACCTATTCCTGAAAATTCCGCCTCGTTCCATTCACTATCATCATTTTCCATGAACTTGCATTCAATTGCCACGATCTCCCTCACACGATGACCAGACACATGTTTCAATGATTAGCCTAGCAAGACACATATGAAATGTGATAATTGATGTGATTGACACCTTAGGAATGAAACCCCTAAAAAATCGGACTGAAAAATGACTATTTTGGCACTCGTAACTTTCTTGTAGCGCGCTAGTGCATTAATTTCGCTCTTGCGCTACAAGAAAGTCCAAACACATAATTTCATGTCATTAATCACTAATCCATTTTTAAGACTTGGTTTATATGATTAATCTTTGATCTTAGTGTCATTAATAAAACCATTAATCAATATACACCTTGTAGAACCCTTCAAGAATGAACTCTATGCAAAATTTATAAAGGCAAGCTTAAAAATAGGAAAAAATCAAAATGATGAAAACTAAAAGGCATAAACTCAAAATTAACCTTTACACCAAATTTTCCTAGAATTAAAAATATTATCAAATTTCAAAAACATAAACAAAAGCATAAAAATAAGGAAGAACAAATCATGACCTAACAGATCCTATTTACACCCTTGACATTACTAGTTTGGTTGGTCTCTTGCAGGAGACTGCAGAATTCTCTCACCAACTTTTGATTCTGGACTTGTTGCCTTATCCCTTTCTCCATAGGGTTGCTGGTCACATTCGTCAGCATCATAAACATATTCAGCCATGTCCATGTTTTCGTTGGTTTTCCCACTAATGCCAACACCAATGCAACAATTACCATTAGTGGTTCATTATAAATGTATAATTCTCACTACTCTTAACAACATGTAATATCCTATGCATGCAAGGCATATCATCATACATTTCATGTACGAAACTTATAAAATGTAATTATAATTAGCAATACAGGGTTTAAGGAAATTTTCCTTTTCAATTCCCTCATCTTTTCATGGAACTCCTCTTCCACACAACAGCTGGTTTGACTTCATGGTCTTGCTACCTCTAGGCATGCAATTCCTGGATTGTCCATATCGACAGCAACACACTTTCCAAGAAACCACTAGTACCTTTCTGGTCTGCATTCAAATTTTGGTGACTCTCCCTAGTTCCTTGCTGGATAATCTTTCCAACGCCTATCCACATGCTTCATTCTAACCTCGAGTGTGAAAACCACACCACTTATAAAATGATGATTTTCACCAATTTTAGGAAAAACACACAACTTTATTTTTGGTCTGGAATGCTAACTTCAGCCACCTAGAATTCTTCTTCCTTTTTAGCATTGAAACTACTGAAAAATACACTTGAAAAATAGTTAAAAATTGCTGATAAATCCACTTGAAAAACCCAAATTTCTTTTTTAGATCGAGTCTCATCCCATCTAAAATTTCGACACTTTGGCGATCAACACAACTAGTTTTCTCCACTGCTCATCGGTAGTTTGTTTGTCTAATTTTCTCCGACGTGTCGGGTCCGTAGTTTTCTAGGCTTCCAAAATTTATCGGCACTGCCAAACACTGTTATCAGTGATCGGGACCGATAAGCACTACTGCATCGTCGTATCGGTAATCGGATCCACTATACATTGAGTGGCTAGTTCTCCAGGCTGCTGAAACGGTGGCCAACAAAATCTCTATGGTTTTCATGTCCATAACCTTGTCGGCAGTCGAAGCAACTAACAACTATGGCATCGGCAATTAGACCCACTCACTCATTTGACAATTAGTCCCATAGTCTTCCACAATAGTGGTCAATAGATCCACTGTGGTGTCCACAGTCAACAAACCCATCGACGGATCGGAGCTCTAAACCTTATTATGTCAACAATCGGAGCATCGGTGGTTGAAGCCTCTATCCGTTGGAAGGATAGTCCACTAGATAGCCACAATGGCGAATGCACGAACAACTAATTTCTTCCAATGTCATTCATCAACGACCAAAGAAACTAATTTCTTTCGATGTCAGTCACCACATCGGCGGCTCCCTCCTCTAAATTTTTCCGATGGTTCTGACTAAGTGAGCCGACGTTTCGGCGGTTCCATAAACTAACTTCCATCGATCGGCGCTCCAATCTTCTAACTTTCATCGATCGCCAATGGGCTCAACACTTAGACAATTTTTCAAAAATTTTCTTCTTCCTCATCTACGTCAGTGCCTTCGTCCTTTAACTTTCTCCGATGGTTGTGACATTTCGATGAACCCATCACCTAATTTTCGTCGATCTGTTCATCTAATTTCCGCCGTCGTTTCGACGATTCCTAGCCATATGAAGCCATTGTTTTGGTGCTCCCATCATCTAATCATCGGCGATCTCATCATCTATCCTTTGCCAATCGTCGATGTTCTCAACCCTTAAACGAAATTTCGGGAAAATCGCTTCATTTTCCTCCGCGTCGGCGATCTCGTCCGTTATTCCTCGCCGACATTTCGGCGGCCTTCAGGGGATCTCCGCTGACGTTTCGGTGCTTATGTCTTCTATCCTCCACTGACATATCAGTGCCTCAAACAACTAATTTTTGGTGATATTTCACCTTTTTCCCTCCACTGTATCGGCGTTTCCATTACCTAAAGTTCTCCAATCAATCAACTAACTGTCGCCGATCAAAATCGTCAATTTTCAACGATGTATCGGCTCAGAATTCTTCTAAATTTTGCCTATCAAATCGACTAGTCTCCATCGTCACCAGGTTCTGTATTGAACAGTCATTAGACTAATCCATCTGCTGCATCAGAAGGGCTTCTCACTAAGTCTTCCAATGCACCGACAGTCTGTCACTTAGAAATTTTTCAAAAAACCTCCAAGAAACTAGCCCCATGAACAAGAACATGCATATAATGCTGAAATAAAATGCTTAAAATAGAAAACATGCAAGGATGCATAATTACTCAACATACAACGGAAGCAAACATACATTCGAGCAGAAACATGTTCATCTTTATTCATTAACAATAAATATAACTGCAGAGACAAAATGGTCAAGAATACTTATCTTGTAAGAACTCGTCCTGCAACCAGCTACGTCGCTAGAACATTCCACCCAACCATAGGCCAGCATGTTCATCAATCTCTCAGCAACACTGCCACCTGTTGTAATCTCACAGATCACATAAGGTTACCAATAATACATACTAAAACATACATATAAACAGAGACAAGAGACAAGTGCAGATAGGATAGAACATAATACTTTATTACAATGAGTTCATACAAAGCACAGAACTGAACTGAGTTCTTGTGTGGCTCAACATCCTAATATATACAACTTAGAAACAGTTACAAAATAACTACCTGTCGGTTCGGTGAACCGACGCGACTGTTAGTTAGCCGACTTAATTAACTAGTTTAGTCGGCCGACTGACTTAGTCGGTCCATCGACTTAGTTGGCTGACTAAGTCGGTCTTCGTTCAAGTCAACTTATGTCGAATTTCTCCTTCTACATCTCCCCCACGAAAAAAATGTTTCTTCGTCCCGAAGAAACAGGGAGGTACAAAAATTGTTAGTGTTGGCCGGACCCTTCAAAACTGCTACTGAGGTGGACTGTGCAGATGGATAGTTGGTCTTCTCTGGACGCATACTTCGACTATTGCTGGTGCAGTGACGGAAAGCTGATGCTGAAAGTCTGTCCATGTCTGCAAGGCTTTCTAAATGTCAATCGTTAGAGTAGTTAGACTTGACAGTACTGACATCTTTTCTGCCATGGGCATTTCTGCAATGTTCTCCATGTTGGGACCCAACATTTGGTTCTGTTCTTCTGTAGCATCAAGGAGTCTTTTCATCTGCGGGCAGATGTTGTCGACCTTTTCTAAGTTTGGAAGGGCTTGTTGAACCCACTGATGAGCTTCTCGTTCTAGCTTCTGAAGTTTGCTATTTTCCATCACAATCTGCTCTTCAATGGTCTACCTCATGTCTGCCTTTGTCGACTTACGTCCCTCCAAGGCCTGAATACCTTGTCTTGTCTACCTGGTCTGGTGATAGACTTGCCCATAATGAGTAGGCCAGTCTCTTAGTACTTCCTCAGTAACAATGGATTCCTCCATATGGTCTTGTAAAACTTTGTAAGCCTCCGAAAATGCAGTGTGCTGGGTCAAGAGGAGTCAGGCGGTCTCTTCCTTTTGTTCTGCTTTAGTCTCTTGGAGATGTGTCTGTATAGTCGACACCATGCCTTCAAAAAGATGGTATGCCCTTTCCAGAGGTCAATCTGCAGTGACTTCGACAGAGCCTAGAATGACAGATTGTGCAAGAGACCTGCATTTGCCGAGAAACTCAACCTGTTCTGCCTCCTTGTCTTTGAGCTCTTTACTTTTGGTGACCGTCCTCTTCTTTGACTCTTTGGCCAAGGTTTTGAGCAGTTGGTCGACCTCTGTGTCGGTTAGCGAACTTGTGTCTCTTGGGATAATATTCAGGCCGGCTATTCTATGGTGCTATTTCTTTTTCTTCTGGGTGTCTGTCTGTGGCTCTTGGGTACCTGCAGTAGTTGAAGTTGGATCTGTGGTTGGTGGAACGGAGGCCGAGGGTTTTTCTAGTTGGTTAGGTGGGATAGAAGTCGGGGGTGTTTCGTTTTGAGGAGGGGGTATAGGGGATGGGGTTTTTTCTGTTTGAGGAGGTGGTATGACCACTTCCGGCTGTGAAGCTGATGGTGGTTTTGGCTGTGAATCAGGAGGTGGTGGAGATGATGGCGGTGGAGGTGGAGACGGAGTGCGGGAATGGTCAGGGGTCAAAAGGGTGACGGGACTGCGTGGTGGACTTTGGTCGGAAGAGATACCTGATTCCGACGATGATGTGGGTGGTTCGTTCGGTATCTCAGTATCGACATCCTTGGTGACAGAATGGATGTCTCCAATCACGTCGCCTCCGTCGTCGATCCTGGTAAATGTCGTTGTTTCTTGGGCATAGATTTGTTTGTTTGCTTTGAGAGAAGTCGTTGTCCGTATTTTCTATGCCGACTGGAACAGTGCACGTAGCGTCGCGAAGAAGGATTTAAGCTCCACGTCCTTGTCAGCCCTGGCTCTTAGTGCCTCCGGAATTGCTCTTTGATATTCTTCCATGGGGCCACCCAACTGTTCTGCTGGACCGTGTTCTTCGACTACGGGAGTCGGAGATGGAGGAGGGGGAGTCGACACAAGGTCGACGACGTTTTCAGGCATCTGTTGTGTTTTGGCTTTCTTGGGCCGACCTTCTGGAGCGCCTGCCTCAAGATATCGTTGAAACTGGGTTTCAACCGACACTTTATTGGCGCGGGCATCTTCGACAATGTCGACAGCCGCGGCTGCTAGTTCCTCCTCATCGTCGGACGAGTCAAGAATAAGCTTGCGCTTACCCCTGCCTGTTTTTTGTTTTTGAGTCTTGAGGATTTTCCTGGCGACCGCTATCTCCTTAGCCAGCTTCTTTATGGTGCTTTTGGATAGGGCATACTCAGGGTCATCATCTTCGACTTCACCTATCGGTTCTTGAGTGGGTTTGACGAGTGCTGGAGCCGGAGGAGTTGTCTGTTGCACTGTTGGCTGCGCTTGTATTGTTGGTTGTTGTTGTTCTGTCGGCTAGGGGTCGACGACCTGTGCAGTCGGAGGTTTGACAGTAATTTGTACCCGACTAGTGGTCACGGTCGGGGTATCCTCCGACACAAATGTACTAATATACAGATTAAGCTCGTAGTCCTCCTCCTTCTCCTAGTCTGTCGGCAGTTCGATGGTAGAGAAGTCGACCTGTTTGGCAGCCTCCAGAAATGGTACCTTTGTTCCTGCCTGTCGGGTCAACTCTCTGAAAATCTGTGCAACTGTCGGGTAGTAGTCGAGGTCCTATGCTTTGGGGTCTTGACCTCGCATGTACCATACTGATGTATGGTCAAGTGATAACCGGATATGTGAGTCAGCAGGGAGGTTTCGTCGGATGTTCTGGGGCACCCTCCACCTCGTCGTCCGAACCTTCAACTGCTGGAACCAAGTCTCCAAGAATAATTTCCCCTGTGCCAACTCATGCAGGGTGCCTTTTTGTGAAAAGGGTTTGAACCTGTGCATGTCAAATCGAGTCGGCTCCCAGAAGACTGGACTACCTTTTGGACAAAAATGATACATGACTATCCAGATAATCAGGGAGGGGAATTTGATGATACCTCCCGTCTCCTGGCAGCGTTCACAGATGGTTTTGACCATGTCGGCAACATAGTCTCCCCATCGGTAGATTCTTCCGTCGGATGTGATTGTGTCGACCGCCTCCAACATCTCCAGTTTGAGGTCATTGCTTCGACCTGCCAGTGTAAGGGTGACTGTGATGATTTTTGCCACAATTTGTGGGGTTCTTGTCTCAATATGGCCGATCATCAGTCCCTTCGAGTTTTTCCCAGTGGGTGTGCCCGTAAGTTCCTAGACCAACCCTTCTTTGATGCCGACAGGTACTGGGCTGCCTTGGTTCGACAGACCTGTAAGTTTGGAGATAACATCCTCGGTGATGTCAATCGGCTGTTCGAAATAAAACCGGCCATTGTGGTAGCGACTGATGATGAATTTAACCACTGCCTCTTTTGTCCCACCGAAGCTTGCCATCAGTGGTGCGTTAGGGTATTGGAGAATGGTGCTCTTCCTGATTTTTTCAGTGGCGTGGGTTATTTTATTGTCTTCATAGGCCCACTCTTGGATTTCTTCCCATAGTTTCTGAAATGGCCCTCCTGGACTTTGGCATTTTTGATATTCTTCAGTCTTTGGACCAAGGGTGTGTCCTCGGCCTGCAACTCCTTTACTTTAGCCACGGCTTGGGTGAGTTTGGGTGCCATGATGTCTGACTGGTCGGAATTTGAACAGGGTTCATGGGTGCTGGTCGATGGAGGATGCGAGTGCTTTGTGTGTAAGGGGTGTGGTGAATGAACTTTCGACGGTCCATTATTTATAGGCATGGGAATGGTGGAGTGTCGAACTGGTTGTATTAATGGCGGACTTGACAGTCCAACTGCAATAGTCAAGTGTGATTTGGTGAATCTAGTTCGGCGCTCGAGGCCATTAATGTGTGATGGGACTCTCGAGGTCGACGGTCGGTGTCGGTGATGAAAATGGTCAGCATGACTGGTCGATGAGGATGGTCGATGAAAATGATGTCGGCTGTCGAAGGGGCGAGTTGCTGTCATGCTGGGTGTTTTTGAGTGTATTGTGTTGTTTTTGGAATTTTTCTAACTTTTTATAGGATTTGGGTGAC
>LPNX010502277.1:737299-806219 GCA_001517045.1 Pseudotsuga menziesii
GTTTTTATTCTTGATGTTACGGTCGTGCCAGGCTTTCTGCTGTTGTTTTTGGATTTCCTGGTGTTGAATAGCCATAACTCTATGTTCTTCCAGCTTATTGAGTTGGAACAATCGATCCTTTCTTGCATGCTTGACATCGATATGTAGTAGTTGAGCTACCATAGGTTCCTGCTATCGGAAGTGTAGGGGGATGACTGCTTCTTGTCCATATACAAGTCGGAAGGGAGTTTGGTCGGTTGACCACTTATATGCTGTCCTATATGCCCATAAGACTGCAGGGATTTTCTCGTCCCAGTCATCTTTGTCAGTATTGCATATTTTAGTCAATCCTTTTGTCAGTGTTTTATTAAAAGCTTCAATTGCACCATTCGACTGAGGATGGTATGCTGTACTTCGTCTGTGGTCGATGTGAAACTGGTCGGTCAAGTTTTTGATGGTTTTGTTAATGAAGTGTGATCCCTGGTCGCTGGTCAATGTGAGTGGACATCCAAATTGAGTAATTATGTTTTCATATATGAATTTAGCAGCTACCTCACTTGAACATGTCTCGACAGGTTCAGCTTCTGCCCATTTAGTGACGTACTCCACTGCAGTGATGATATATCTTGCACCTGATCGTCGGGCTGGGACAGGGAATGGTCCTATGAAGTCTATAGCCCAAATTTCAAATGTGAGACTAGGGTTTACAGAGATCAGGGGCATTTCTGTGCTCGGTAGTGGTCGACCAAGTCGTTGGCATCGGTCACATCGACTAACAAAGTTTTTACAATCCCTGTGAAGTGTCAGCCACCATAATCCAGACTGTTGGATTTTCTTGGCAGTTGTGTCAGCTTGAAAATGTCCTCCTGCAGGGCCATAATGGGCTTCATGCATGATTTGGTCGTGTTCATGGTCGAGTACACATCTTCTAAGGACATCGTCTAACCCCATTTTATATAGAAATCCATTGATGAGGCTGTAAGGGGCATCCTTCATAGCTAGGATTTGCTTCTTCTTAGTGTTCAGGCCTTCTGGTGCCTGACCTGTCTCCAAGAACTGAGCAATCTCCTCCAGTTCTTCTGGTACCGCTTCTATACGAAATAGGTGTGCGTCCAGCAAGTCATCGTCGACTCCGGTCGGTTCCTATCCTGTGTCAATACGGGATAGGTGGTCGGGCCCGACATTGAGCTTTCCCGGTCGGACCACTACTTCAAACTAAAACTCTTGAAAAAGAAGTAGCCATCGACAAATTCTTCCATGATGAAGGGGTTTATTAACAAGGTATTTCAATGCTTGATGGTCGGTGTAAAATATGAAGGGGTTGGCTAACAGGTAATGTCGATATTTTTGAAGGGCAAAGACCATACCTAGGGCTTCCCTCTCGGTGGTCGAATAGTTCTTTTCAGCCTTATTGAGTTTTCGACTGCTGTAAACTATGGGGTAATCCATCCCATCATCCCTTGGTTGAGTCAATATTGCTCCAATTTCTATTCCTGATGCATCAATATGCACATGAAACTTGGTCGACCGATTTGGAAATTTAAGTATGGGGGCTTCGACCAGTTTTCTCTTCAATTTGTCGAAGGATATTTGGCATTCCTCTGTCCACTTAAATTCTTGATCTTCTTTTAGCAGCTCTTCCAGAGGGTACGTCATGTCTGAGTAATGTCTGATAAACTTCCTATAATACCCTGTATGTCCCAATAACACCCGAACTTGTTTAGGGTTTATTGGAGGCTTCAAGTCGAGGATGATTTTAATTTTGGCAAAATCAACCTTAATACCATATTTGCAAACAACATGTCCTAGTAGTATCCTTATGGGGGTCATAAAGATACACTTCTTAATGTTTAAGGAGAGTTGGATCTATCGACATCTATCCAGCATAAGTCGGAGCCATGTGCAGTGATCCTTTAGGGTGGAATATATAGTCGAGTCGTCGAAGTAGACTGACATGGTTTTATAGATGTATTCCTGGAAAGCTTTTACAACAATTCTGGAAAACACTGCAGGTGCATTCTTTAGTCCAAAAGGCATAACCCTATAAGCAAAAAGAACCAAATTCACAGACAAATGTTGTTTTCTTCTGGTCTTCCTGTGCTATAGGTACTTGGTTATATCCTGAAAATCCATCTGTAAATGAGTAGCATTCATGGCCTGCCACTTCATTCAAGATTTCATCAGCATAGGGGGTTGGGAATGGATCTGTTAGTGTGACTTTGTTAAGCTCTCTAAAGTTGACACAAATTCTCAATCTGGTCGGGTCATGTTTCTTAGGTTGGACGACCATGGGACTTGCCCATTCCGACTGGTCGATGGGGTAAATGATCCCTGCTGCTAACATGTTGTCTATTTCCTTCTTAACTATTTCCTTATACTTATGAGCTAATTTATAAGGTCATTTCTTAGCAGGTCAAACATCAGGTTTAGTATCTATTTTCATTTCGCCCATTTCCTGTACTAACCCTTTTAAGTCTTTGTAATCCCTTGCAAAGACATCCTGGAACTCTCGAAGTAAGTTTATGATTTCGATGGTTTGGTGTTCGTTCCAGTAGTCACCAATCTCAGCTATTTTTGGACGGTTGTCATTTGAAATGTCGACCTCCTTGGTTTTCACTTTTGCATCCAGCCACTCTGGTGCTTTAGCTTCATTGATCGGCCGACTTCCCTCTCTGAACTGTGAGAATGTAGCAGGAAAGTCGGTTGCAGTCATTCTGTCAATGTCAGGTGTATCTGTGGCCTCGACTTTCAAGATGGAATAGATAGGTTTGTTAGTTTCACTGTGGTCAGGGTTCCATCTGAAGCTCTTTCCTGTGGTATGTTCATTTTCTAAGTGCAACCGGGTCGACTGTGGTCTGGGTGTATTTTGTATAGTATTACAGTCCTTAACCTGTCGATGGGTCTGGGAGGGTTGATTGACAGTCGGTTGGAGGAATTGTTTGATTTGCTATGCTGTCTCAGCCAATTTTTCGTTTTGAGGTGTAAACTGGAAGTCTTTGATAAAGTTTTCTCTCAATTCCTGCCAAAAGAAGGTTTCTCCCCTAGCTTCCTCCATTTTATACCATTTGTTAGGTAAGTCGTCTAAGGTTGAAGGAAACAAATGGGGCCAGGATCTCTCGTCTTTATAACCAATTCTTCTCCACTCCTTTTCACAAGTCCTAATGTGGTCTTCTGGGTTCTGGCCTTGAGTGAAGATAGGGATTTGGGCTTCCTGTGTTAACTTATTCCCTCCAAACCATTCAACAAAGAAGGTTGAAGCAGTGGTCTAGGTCTGTAGTTTTGATTGATGGGTATCCCACCATCTAGCTGCTTGACCTGTAAATGTTTCTTCTAAGCTTTGCAGTCGACCATGTTCTCCAATGTTTTTAGATACTTTTTCGATATGCATAACTAGGGATTCCCTCTCCTTATACATAGGTAGTTGATTAGTGTTTAAGTTCGTGGGTTGTAAGGTAGGGCGTTCCCTTTGTTTCTTTTCAAAAAATTTTGGTATAATTGATACGATGAAGCACTGTAGGGTGGGTTTTTTCTGTACTGTTTGAATAGTCCAGCACCCTCTTACTTGTGTTTTGTAGTTTTCTATCTCCCAGTCATAGAGTTTAGCGTCGGAATTGTACCCGACTAAGTCTGGGTTACCTAAGTAAAGCTCCCCTTGGGCGTTTGGTTCTATGTAGTCAGTATTGTTCTGGATCTGATAAAGTTGTCGGATATCGACTTCCTCATCAATCGTTTCAATCCAAGGTTGTCCTTGGGATGGATTGATAGGTACTATGACCTTTTGGCCATTTCCTTTGAGTTTAATACGTTCTTTGTCTAAATATATAGAAGCTTTCATCTTTCAACCCCAAGGTCGACCTACAAGGGCTGGGAAGGAGCTAGACCCTTCCTTTGGGTCAATAATTTCGAAATCAACCTTAGTTGATATTCCTTTGATGGTCGTGTCTACATTTTTCCAAACCCCAATGGGTTCAATGAGACCTTGGTCGGCTAGTTTTAGATAAATTACTGACTCATAGAGTCGAGGTCTGCCCATCTTTTCCCATGTGTCCTGGGTCATAATATTTACCTGAAACCCGAAATCAAGCACCACTTGTCGGACATGAAAACCTTCGATTTCCAGGTCGACTAGAGGGTCGACATCATTTTTGTCTTTTTTATTTAGGTTGCAAATGTTCTTAGTTTGTTTTTCAGGGTTAGTACTTTTTATTTGATGCAATAAATCAATGAAGTGGGCTACCGACTCATGTGTTTGAATGAGATGGGTTAACTGCTGTGTCGTGCTAAGTCGACTGTGAATAATGTCTTCTTGCTGTGCAATGTTTTGAAATATGTGTGATGCCTCTTGATAGGTATGTTTTTGCTTTATAGGGTTTGGATAATTATTTGTGTCCTGTATTTTGCTAATTTGGGGGTTATCAGGCCCTGTTTTTGTGCCTTGACGAGTGATAATATGCAGATTTTTAGTATGTAATACATCATGCTTTTGTACACAGGACAAGACATTAACATTCTTTTTCATATTAATTTTTTCCAACATAGTAGGACAATCTTCCAAGGAGTGATCGCCTACTCCACAATGCGTACAGAATTTCAAGTCAGTTCTGTCCTTGTACGGACAGTCTGCGCATCTGTGCCCCTCTTTATAGCAAATGAAGCACTGGCTAAGTCGACGAGTTCGTATGTCTCGATTCCCAACGAATCGACCTCTTCCTCCAAACCCTTGTCGTCGATTATCATACCGACGTTCATATCGTCGGCCATTAGCTTGTTTCCCATTCTGATTGTTTGAATTGCTTTGCTCATTAGTCTGTGCTACTGCGTTTGTTTGGTAGACGGCCTGGTAGTTCTGTCTGTTTTTTAGGTTGAGTTGACAGTCGACCGTGTTGTGGATTTTTGTCTCACAGATAGCACACCATGAAGCCTTTCCATTCTTCATGTTGTATGGACAGTTAGCTGTAGAATGGTCTCCACATTCCTGGCAGATGTCGCAAAACGTTTTAGTCTGCACAAAATGAACATCTTGTCGGTTGTACTGCTGTCGACAAGTATCTTTTGAATGACCGGTTGTCGAACAGTTTGTACACTAGATCTCTTGATTCTTCAGGGTCAACTCTTTTAAAGACTTTTGGACATTTTCTAGCTATTCCTCCAGGCGGTGGTCTGTTGGATATGCAGGGATATCTTTTTCCATCTCGACTTGCAGGGCTTTAGTCAACGCATCTTCATATGTCTTGAAAGTTTCCAGACTGATATGGCGGTGAACTTTCTGTGATAGACCTGCAAGGAACCATTGAATTAGTAATTGTTCATTAATAACATAATCTAGTTGGATCAGTAGGTCCTTCCAGCGTTTGTCATAGTCACGAACAGTTTCTCCTGGCTTCTATTGGGTTGTTTTCAGCTTTTTGGCTGCCAGGTGCTTTACGTCTGGGGTTTTGAAAAAGGATAGGAACTGTGCCTTTATCTTTGCTTTTGTCACTTTGGGGGTCCTTTCTGTGAATGTCATGAACCATGTCAAGGCTCGTTTGCGTAGGGCCCCTGCGAACTGGGCCATCTGTCGTTCTTCATCCGTGACCTGGTTTGCTTCCCAGGTCGACTCACAGACGAACCAATGTCGTCTGGGGTCTTCATCCCCCTCATAGAGAGGAATGTGAGCAGTGCCATGACCCATGCTTGAATCACTATCACTACTCTCAGAAGTGGGTGGGGTGGGAGGTGTGGGTGGTGGTGAAAGAGGTGGGGTTGTTGATATAGTCGAACCTGTGGGGGTGAAGATGCGGTTTTGGTCGATGGAACTTATGCTTCCATCAGTGGTCGATTCTTTCTCATCGTATAGTGGATTGTTGATAATTTGTCTTCTCAATGGCCCACTGTCACTTTGCGTGCTCAGGTCTGACTCTTGGATGTCTTCTAAAGTTGTATGTGGAAGGGGGGGTGCTCCTTCATGTGTCGGTAGGAGCAAGTGGATACTCCGAAAGGAAGGTGCCATTTGAAAGGTCACCCAGTTCCCTTCGATCGGTCGGTGTATGACAAGGTTTCATCCCGGGTACGGTTCATCACCTAGTCGACTCCAGATTGTGATGTCACTAGCTCTCAGTCGGAGGTCGTCTTCAATAATAGTCTGTATTACGGTATGTGGATTGGCTGGGGACAAGGTTACTTCATCAGGAGTCATTATTTAGAGAGATTCTTGCTGCTCTATCCACACTTCTTCATCCTTAGGGGCCGTCTCTTCCTCTACACCTTCTGCTGGTCGGTCATGACCAGTCTCCCTAGGGTTTTGTTCTCTACGCAGCTCATCGGCTCGTTCACGTTTGGCTTCCCTTCTCTGCTGTCATTCATCCCTCTCGATTCTCTTAATGTCCGACATAATTTCATACAATACTATTCCTTCAGGTCCTCTTCGATCGACTGTTCATTACTGGTTTGGTCGACTGGTATCCACTATGCTCCCTCTCCGACACACGACCAGCTGCCCCCCCATGGCCTACCCGATGCTTTTTAGAAAGCTTGGATAGTTCTGTCTATTTTTATCAGGAAGTATTCCCACTCCATTTCAGCGATGAATTTCTCCCACTTCTTTTGCTTCTCCGCCCAGTTAGTGTTTGATGGCGGTTCGCACAGCGGTGGTTGAGGTTTGACGATATGGCCTGCTCCTTTCTCTATCAAGAAGTTGAACAGCAGGGTCGGTAAGGAGCACAGAAATTGGTCAGTGAAATCTGTGTAGAATTTGTCTTTTACAGTTTCCACTGAGGTTCGGTCTTCTAGTGCTTGCTCCTCACCGAAGTCGTCAGTGATCTTCTCACACCACTCCGACAGATTTGTTATACCCCCTCGAATAAGTTTCTCCAGCAACTGTTCTTCTTTAGTTCCGTCGGTATTTTTCATCCAGAAGTTGCTTCAGTAATTGTGGCACGGATTTGACAAACTTCTCGTGTGCCTCAGTGAAAAATCTGGCTTTGGCTTCTGCGACTGATAGTCTGTTCCTACGTGCGTAATTTTGTAAATAATTGGCAATCTTACGCTCCCACCGGTCCTTGATCTCCTGCTCTGGTATCATATGTGAGCATATATTCTAGACATGTACTACCAGCAACGGAACCAATGTTGTAATCTCACAGATCACATAAGGTTACCAATAATACATACTAAAACATACATATAAACAGAGACAAGAGACAAGTGCAGATAGGATAGAACAGAATACTTTATTACAATGAGTTCATACAAAGCACAGAACTGAACTGAGTTCTTGTGTGGCTCAACAGCCTAATATATACAACTTAGAAACAGTTACAAAATAACTACCTGTCGGTTCGGTGAACCGACGCGACTGTTAGTTAGCCGACTTAATTAACTAGTTTAGTCGGCCGACTGACTTAGTCGGTCCATCGACTTAGTTGGCTGACTAAGTCGGTCTTCATTCAAGTCAACTTATGTCAACTTGCTCCTTCTACACCACCCCCGAGCTGGGCATGATTCCCTAAGGAATAACGAACTAAGCAGACTTACACATAGGCAAGGATACACAATACATCCAAGTCAACATAGTTGGGTTTATCAGGCTGTTAAGGAGCTAGGAAAGGCTGAATGCTAAACTGGTGCACTCATGGAAGAGCCAAGGACACCTACACTAGAGCTAACCTAAATTCTAAGACACCCACACACACTTGACACCAAGAATGAGTCCCTTCTATGCTTCACAATCCCTCAGGCCCTGACTTCCCTTGCCAGTGCTCTTCCGGGGTTGTGGAGAAGAAATCTAGCCATCTAACTCTCTCTGTGTGGCTCCCAAACCCAGGTTTCTCAATCATACCCAGCCTTCAATCCCACTCCACACATTCTGAAGACCAACCACTACATACCCGCAGTAAAACAACCAATTCACAGCTCTGTGAAGAAAACCAAAGGAAACAGGGTGACAACACAAAATGGTGAACGTAGCTCAAGCCAAGCAAGGTGACTCAAAGTTATTCTTGGCCCTAGCGTGGCCAAAACAACTCAAAAACAACACAAAAGATACTTGCACACACAGCAACCCAAAACCAGGGGAAGAACAACAGTTGCAATCTCACAATGAAACCACGGTAGCATTACATAGTCTGCAAATGGGAGAGAATCCAAACTCCCAGCATTGACAAGGGAAAACACATATGCAGACCACAAATCGGCAGGGGAAAACTTACAAAGCCGAAATTGTGTCTCTCAGGCTGCTCTTCAAGCTCGCTGCAGGAGAACACGCCTCTGATGTGTGCATGAGGTAAAACAATACTCCCTGCATCAAAGGAAAAACTTGCATAGACCACAATCATCCAAAGGTCAAGAGCCAACCCTACTCTTTCCTGCATGAGATGAACAAGATGAAAACCATGGGTGGAAGAGTGGAGAGAATGGTGATCATCCCCCTACCCTCTACGTGAGAAGAGAGAGCTTGCTGGTGGACTGTACGTGGGGCGAAGAATGGAAGTCCTGCCACCCACCACTTCCTAGACATAACTACTCCCAACTAACAACATGAGTTTTAAATGGGTGGTTGACACATGGCAGTATCCCAATGGCTCCCACGGGTTAGACAATCCCCCCCCCCCTTAACCTTAGTAAATCATGCCCTTTTCATTAACTTTGCACCATCGTAGCTGGCTGTAGGTTCATTATAATTAATGTGCATGTTTACATGATGCCAAACTATAATGTGCCGAATAGCATGATATACCATTGGAAATGATCCCAATTGCCGAAACATAACACAACTAAATCGATGGTGGAGAATTTTCCTTTAGCTCTACACCATGATTAATTACAATATATACATCATGTATATTTTAATGCAACTGGGGTCAAAATTGGGGATATTACAATAAACAAAAGAGAACATTTGCATGTTTGGATAGTGGTGTTGCTGAAAGACAGGGGAATAAATATGTCATGAAATAGGAAGAGAATATATTGTCTCAAAAGGGTGATCAATATATAAAATAACTTACTGTTGCAAAATTGGCAAATGAAGACAAATAAAAAAATTTTAATTAGGAAAATAAGATGAAGAGTTATAAATGTTAGAATATTGGTTTATCAATCCAAGGATTTATAAAGATGACTGCTTAATGTTTGATGATAGCATTGGAAAAGAGAAAATAGTAGGTAAAAGCACTGAATTATTTTATAATTTAGTGGATAGTAGTAGAGATTCAATAGGACAACAACAATTTTGAGAGAATAAGATGCAAGTGTATGTAATTTCCCTTTTTGAAATTGTATTAAATGACCAATTTTTCCAATTTTTCACAATTTTGGCTCTTGACTAGTTTTGATGTCTAGACCTACAAATTGACCCAAATGCTTCAAAATTTTCTCTGAAGGTACATGAATTATAATATAACTTAAATATCATGCTCATGTATGTATTTTTATCTCCCAATTACTTCTGAATTTTTTTTAATGTTATGTTCAAAGTAGGAGTCTTTACTAGCAAATTGGGGCTCCAATTCCCCCTAGGTAATTGTCAGAAATGTATTCACAAATGATCCCAAAGTAACTTGAATTTATGAAAAGAGGCTAGTTATGTGTAATTTAACTTTTAAAATTATAATATGCATCATGGTTCAGTTTATATAGGCTGTTATGAATCTTTCCAAAACAACTCTCAAGTCACAATTTCAACCCTTGGGGAAAATGCACCAAATCTTCTCCCAATGCAATAAAAATGAGTAAAATGGCTTCCAATGCTTAATTAATAAACATGAGACTTGAAATAAACATTAATTACAGTCCATACATCATACATTTATCAGAGATACATTCCTCCATTCTAAATAATAAGCATTACCATGGAATATATCAAAATGGAGTGGAAATGGTCATTGTTTGCTCATTAAAAGTCATTTTGACATACAACTCTTGGGAATTTCGACTTGAAAATTTATTATAATGAATAAAATATAATATTGAACTGATTACAATCATAAATTGACAATAAAATACTCTCCCAATTCGAAATCATCAACATTACAATGGTTCACAACAAGATAGTGGGGAAATGACACTATTTCTTCATTGTTCGACATTTTTACATGAATTCTTTTCAGTATTTCAACCTGAGAGTCTTCTGAAAATGAAATTCAGAGCATATAAATCATAAAATAATATAATTGGCATTATAATCTTCCCCAAATATATAAATAGCTCACCCAAAGCCCAATCCTTCCATTGGCATGAATATGGTGTGAAAATTGGAAATAGTTGAGAGAGAGTGCTGCAATAGAAGAATCCACGTGATTTAATGTAGCTTACACATGAAAATAAGACTCCATTAAATCTCCATTAAATACCTAAGTGGATTTTCCAAACACCAACTAGGATGGAAATCTTTCACCCTCGAAATTGGCTTAAGCAAGAAAACTAGTCATCCGCTAGCTCTCACAATTCACAAATGACAATTTCACAAATGAGAAAAGCTTCTTCTCATGGTTGATACCTGTATTTTATAAAAATTATTATTATTCTAAGGTTCCAAATCCATCCATAAACCAAATCCAAGTTGAATTAGTGTGGCTGCTCATGCTATGCCATTTGGCCTTTCTCTTCACCTTCCCTCTTCTCCCAAATTTGAGTAGGAGCCTCTTGGCCTTCTCTAACTCCCAAATTAGACCTCTAAGATGCTCTATTCAGTCCTGACATGTCAATATGTCAGTTTTCCAGCCTTTATATCTGAATTGTTTCATAACTATCATATAATCTCCATCATTGGTGTCATAGATGTCATAAATGTAAGGGGAATCTAGCCAAGTGTCCATGAAACTCCCATTTGGCTCTTCCTCTCCCATGTAAGTTAAAATTCATGAAAAATTAGACCTATTAAGTATATGGATAATTATATTAACCTTATAATCCATACAAAAACATTAGGCTTCCCATATATTCAAATTTGCAAGAGAAAGATACCATTTAACATAGGAATTCTAGCTAGTGTGGGCCCCATAGTCTCCATGTGTCTTCATGCTCAATTTCCACTTCCATTTTATCTTGTATTTATTTAATAAGATACATTATTAAATATTTATCCCCTTCTAATGTCTAAACATCATTTATTATCCCTCTTATTCCAAATATCACGGATTCCACCCCCAACCTAGGAAACTAGTGATTTTCCTCCTTGGCAATTATTTGACATTTAGCATCCATTTGACAACTTTCATGAATATGGAAAATGTGATTTGGCCATTTTTACCCAATTCAAAATTTAGGACATTACAAATCCTCCCTTCCCAATATTGCTTGTCCTCAAGCAATTTCAAACATGGTTGTTGAAGAACCTGCTTTCAGTATGATTCTTTGAAGTTGCCACTGAGTTGCCCACCTTGATTCTTTGATATTTCATGAAGCTTTCAGAGAGGAACCACCGTGCTTGCTGCTGAACTACTCTGATTAACATAACCTTATTAAGTGGTGAATCAATCTCCCATACTACTTGTTTCCCAAATACTTTGAAATCAATGGGACTAAAAACTATACCAAGGTCCGATTGCTTGCATTGCACTCCAATAATTAAGAGTGCTTTCCAACCCATACCATTTGGAAAGAGAATTCTTGGATCCCGTTTTATTTTATGCATTCTTCCAAACATCATGAGTGCATAATATGTATCATCAAATTATATAACAACATAATAATAATGTACATCAAGGAGGTGCCTCACCAAGAAATCATGAAGGTGCTTATACCTCCCAGTGAGTAGACTACCATTTTCCAAGTGCATACATGCTTCAAGTGACCAATCAAATATTCTTCAATGACATAGGTTAGGATCCCATGTCCTATAATGTTTCTCCCAAATAATGTAATATGCATCAAAATAATAATCAGCCATTTTTTCTTTCATCCAAGAAGTGAATGAAGAACCTCCACCAAAATATGAACCAAATAAGGAGCAAATAAAACACGAAGACTTCAAGTGTCTCAAAGAAGTCTCATCAATACACCCATGAATATGTATATAATTATGAAATAACAGAGGATGTTGCTGCCAATAATAATTTTCCTCAATCATATCCCTCTTCACCCAAGTGTTGGATGAACTTCCTCCAACATCAAATGAACCAAGTGTTGAGCAAGAAAAACCATGAGTCTTCAAGTGACTCAAATGAAAATCATAGGTGCACCCATGTAGATGCGTATAATCATAATGTAAAAAAGGATTTGGCTGAAAATTTAAATAAGATAGTTCTCTAGTCATTCCATCATCAAAAGGAGAAATATAATTTCCATGCTCTTCATGTGGCACCATCAAAAATAAACCTTTCACCCATACTTCATTAGGATGACTGCTGCAAAATTTAGAGGTGTAAGATGTGGGAGAAAGAACCAAATCACCCATATTATCAGTAAGTGAAAAATTTGCATAATTTGAAGGATACATAGGGGTAGGATTATGCACCTCCCTAAAAAAAAAAAAAATTCCTCATGGGTTCTTTTCAAGGTGGTGGAATTATGCACTTCTTCAAAAATTGTGTAACCATTTTCAAGAGACAATTCAAGTTCCTCTTCCACCATTACTAGTGATTGGATCTCATCACTATCATCCTCAAGAACATCAAGAACCTGAAATTTTTCATGTTTCTCATGATCCATCATGTCATGAGAATCCTCCAAGCAATCTACCTTATGAAAATATGAAACATTGGAGGAAAAAGAAGTGTCTTGCAATTTTTCAATAAGTTGCTCATTTTGAATTGTGAGCTTATCAATAACTTCATTATTCTTAAAGTAGGATTCATGTAACCATTCAATAAGCTCAATGAAATTTTTTCTATCAAAAATCAAAGACATGAAATTACCTTTGATGTTGCACATTGCTCTTTGGATCTTCTCCATGTCTTCAAGGAAGGATGGATCCTCCAAGGAAGTAGCTCTCCAACAAGAATTTGATACCAATCCTTGAGTGTCATGGATAATTCTAAGGGCCTCTTGGACCTTATTTTAATTCATATTTAAGGACCCTTCAAGAAAATGAGGATTTTTCAAATTAACCTCCTCATCTTCTTCCTTCTTGCTTGGACCAACTTCATGAAGCTCAAGTGGTGATGGGGAAGTTGATCTTGTTTCTTCTTCAACTGCTACAAGATCTTCATTTTCATGTTTAATGGAATTTTGGCTTGCAGCAGCATTTTGAAATCTAATATCTATTTCACCAACATATATTTGTGAGCACCCATCAGTAGGTACTCCTTCATAGTTCAAGCACCCATCAGTAGATGCCCTTTGTTTCATTTCCAAGGTAGCATGTGTCTCAAAATTATCTTCAGTATTTTCAATAAAACCTTCTTCATACTCATGTGATGTCTCTTCATATTTTTCAGAGTCACTTGGGAGTGAATTTCGATCATCTTCATGTACTACTTCTTCTACTCCACATATTTCAGAACTAGGTGGTTCATGGGTCTCCTCCTTTTTCTCCTTCAAACAAGCTAATGCATTTTTCTCCTTGGTTTTCTTAAAATCAATATATTTTTCCCAAATTTGGATAGCCAAAAATTCAAATCCTTTCATAATATTCTTGGTCATGTCTTCAAATATAGGTTCCATGCTTTTTATTATCTCCTCACCATAATATGAGGTTCTCTTTTCATGCCTAGTCATAGTTTCCAAAAAATTGTCTTCTTCTCCTACTTTTTTTTCTCTTCAACAAAAGAAATTTTGGTTTCAATATATAATGGTGGTAACTGAATTATTGTACTCATAAATATAATACCACATCAGGTTCCAATATCATCCTCTGATACCATTGTAATGTCCCTTTTTGAAATTTTATTAAATGACCAATTTTTCCAATTTTTCATAATTTTGGCTCTTGACTAGTTTTGATGTCTAGACCTCCAAATTGACCCAAATGCTTCAAAAAAAAATTTGAAGGTAAATTAATGATAATATAAATTAAATATAATTCTCATGTATGTTTTTTGACCTCCCAATTACTTCTAAAAACTTGTTTAAGGTTCTGTTCAAAGTAGGAGTCTTTACTAGCAAATTGGGGCTCCAATTCGCCCTCGGTAATTGTCGGAAATGCATTCACAAATGATCCCAAAGTCACTTGAATTTATGAAATGAATCTGGGTATGTGTAAGGGACATTTTAAAATTCTAATATGCATCATGTTTCAGTTTATACAGGCTGTTATTAATCTTTCCAAAACAACTCCCAAGTCACAATTTCAACCCTTTGGGGAAAATGCACCAAATCTTCTCCCAATGCAATAAAAATGAGTAAAATGGCTTCCAATGCTTAATTACTGAACATGAGACTTGATATAAACATTAATTATAGTCCATCCATCATACATTTATCAGATATTCATTCCTCCATTCGAAATAATAAGCATTACCATGGAATATATCAAAATGGAGTGGAAATGGTCATTGTTTGCTCATTAAAAGTCATTTTGACATACAAATATTGGGAAATTAGAATTGAAACTTTTTGAGAATGAATAAAATATAATATTTAACTGATTACAATCATAAATTTACAATGAAAGTGTTAGTTTTTCATCATTAAGCTAGTATAGCATTAGGATCTTTAACTGAGAGAATAACAAGTGCAGCAATCAAACACAAGAGAAAATGAACACAATGTTTATCCTCAGGGAAACCATAAATGGTGAAAAACCCACAAATTCCTCAAATATAGAATCAGCACCAAAAGTAGAACCCAAAATAGTAAGTGATCCCCCGACAGCAGTAACCTTCTTCTTATCTAGACGCAGTGTCTTCTCCTTCCTCAACTATGTGCTACACTTGAGTGTATATGAGATGTGTGATAAATAGAGATTCCAGATCTCTATTTATACTAATATTGACATGACTAAAACCATACTAGGGCCAACCTCACTAGGAAATTCTAATAACCCTAGTGCCCCGGAACTCTGGGGACTTTAACCCTTAGACAATAGGAGGGTTACCCACAATGACTTGACATGACTTGTTTACATTATAGATCTGCCCAATAGGAACATAGGGGCATGACATGAATCAAGTACATCCCAGAATAAACATTAGGTTACAATATATATAAGAAATACATTCCAAAGTTACATATACATCAACACTCCCTCTTAACTAGGAAGGTATTCTTTCGACACTATTTTCAGCACAAGTCTTCTTATCTGTATCTTCTGGATAATCATCAAGTATTCATCATATTCAATTCTTATTCATATTCAAGTCATCTTCATCATCAGATCTGGATCATCAGTGGACATCATCACTGGATCTGGATCATCACTGGACATCATCACTGGATCTGGATCATCAGTGGACATCATCACTGGATCTGGATCATCACTGGACATCATCACTGGATCTGGATCATCACTACTGGATCATCATCACTGGATCTGGATCATCATCACTTGATATGGATTATCACTGGGTCATCATCACAGGTTCTATCTCTTGATTCTTCTCATCATAGGAATCTCTACAGAGCCAGCCCTTTTTCATGCTGGATGTACATCTACATAGCCAGTCCTTTTTCATACTGGATGTATCATCACACAGAGCTAGTCCTTTTTCATACTAGATGTGGCATCCAATCAGAGCTAGTCCTTTTTCATACTAGATGAGTCTTCACAGAGCCAATCCTTTTTCATACTGTGTGTGGGATCCACTCAGAGCTAGTCCTTTTTCATACTAGATGAGTCTTCACAGAGCCATTCCTTTTTCATACTGGGTGTGGCATCCACATAGAGCTAGTCCTTTTTCATACTAGATGAGTCTTCACAGAGCCAGTCCTTTTTCATACTAGGTGTGGCATCCACACATAGCTAGTCCTTTTTCATACTAGATGTGTCTTCATAGAGCCATTCCTTTTTCATACTGGATGTGGGATCCACACAGAGCTAGTCCTTTTTCATGCTAGATGTGTCTTCATAGAGCCAGCCCTTTTTCATTCTGGGTGTGGAATCCATACATACATCTGACAATGAAAGGAACCAATCCTCTCACCATGTCATAGCTCTTATATCTGACCATGGAAGGAACCAATCCTCTCACCATGTCGGAAGAGAACAACACTTTTATCTGACCATGGAAGGAACCAATCCTGCCACCATGTCAGAATGGCACAACACTTACATCTGACCATGGAAGGAACCAATCCTCTCACCATGTCAGAATGGCACAGCACTTAAATCTAACCATGGAAGGAACCAATGCTCTCACCATGTCAGAAGGGCTCAGTACAGACACATCACTTCCTCTTAGGAGGAATATCGATCTGGAGAACACCAAGATTCTCCCTGAAGTACTCAAAATTCACCCTAGCCAATGGCTTAGTCAACACATTAGCTATCTGTTCATCCGCTGCAACATACTAGAGCTTCACTGCTCCTCTCTGCATCATATCCCTGATATAGTGATACTTGATCTCGATATGCTTTGACTTGTCATGGAATACTGGATTCTGTGATAAATTTAAACAACTCTGGTTGTCACAATATATACAAGTAACATCTAACTGGAGATCAAATAAATCAGACAGTAGCTTCCTCAGCCATACTGCCTCACAACTAGCTGAACATTCTGCAACATACTCTGCTTCAGCTATACTCAGTGCCACACAGGATTGCTTCCTGCTAAACCACGAGATCATACCTGATCCCATATTGAAGCAACACCCTGAAGTACTCTTCCTATTGATGGCATTGCTTGCCCAATATGAATCAACATAACCCTCTAGGCTAATATTCTGATCAGTCTTATACTTGAGCCAATTGTAACCTTTAGGTACCTCAGAATATGATTTGCAGCAGTCAAGTGAACATGTCTCAGATCTGTCAAGTGCTGGATCAAGGTGTTCACAGCAAAGCAAATATCTGGTGTCATGTTCATCAGGTACATCAAGGACCTAATCATCTGACGATACATCGTGGCATCAACTGTCTCTGATGAAGCATCACTCAATAACTTCAGATTTGATGCCATAGGTGTGGTTAATGCCTTGCACTCCATCATCCCAAATCTCTTCAGGATCTCTACTGTATACTTCCCTTGTCCAAGGAAGATTCCATCCGTTGTCTGCCACACCTCCATCCCTAGAAAATAATGCATCATACCCAAGTCCTTCATTTTGAACTCGGCAGCATGCTTTCTCTTCGTATTTGCAATCAACCCATCCATTCCTGTCACAAACAGATCATCTACATATAGTAGAAGTACCACTGGGTTACCATCTTCAACCTTGTAGTAAAGGTTGGAATCTTCTTTACTCTTGGTAAATCCCAAACTGGATGGAAATATGTCAATTTTTTCGCACCATGTCTTGGGTGCTTATTTCAAACCATACAAGGCTTTCTTCAATTTGCACACATGAGACTCCCTGTCATGTGTCTCAAAACCGAGTGGCTGCTCAACATACACTTCCTCTTCTACTACACCATTCAAGAAAGTAGTATTGACATCCATTTGGTGTATCTTCCATTTCATCGCTGCAACCAGAGCAAGTACCAATATGATGGAAGTGTATCTGGCTATAGGTGCAAAGGTTTCTTCATACTCTATTCTTTCTTTTTGTGAGAAACCACGAGCAACAAATCTTGCTTGATATTTCTCTATGCTACTGTATGCAGCATGCTTGATCTTGTAGATCCACTTGGAAGTTACAACTAACTTCCCTTCTAGTCTTGGGACCACATCCCAAACATCATTCTTCATGATCGATTGATACTCTTCGATCATCTCATCCTTCCATTATTTCTGTTATTTCACTTCTTCATATTTGGAATGTTCTTTATCAATGAAGTCACATAGTAATGCTACATAACTGGAACAGGATCTGGTCCTCTTTCTTTCTCTAAGATTCTCTTCTGGAACCCTATATCTTTCCACATCTTGGATAATCTATCATACCCAAGCAGGATTCACCTTGTGAGGATTCTTCTCCTTTGGTGGATCGATAGGTCTTTTTGGTTCTTCAAATTCTCGATATTCTTCTTGAGTTTCTTCGTTCATGACTGTATCATGAATTCTTGGGAGCTTCTGCTTCTTCAGCAAGTTTCTTTCTAGATTTGATGTAGGCTGAATCTACATCAAATGTTACATCCCTACTGATGTCAATCTTCTTGAACCCTGGGAAGTATATTCTGTAAGCCTTCGAGCTTTCAGAGTATCCCACAAATATACCCTTCTTTCCTGAAGGATCTAATTTTGTTCTCTTCTCTTTTGGAATGTGTATGTGCATAGGACAACCAAATATTCTGAGATGGCTGACTTCTGGTTTCTTGACGGATAAGACTTCTTCAGGATTCTTGTTCTCAAGTACTCTGTGTGGAGTATGGTTCTATACATACACTGTTGTTCTGGCTACTTCTGCCCAAAGATGCATAGGAAGATCTTGATCATGAAGCATAGCTTTGGAAGCTTCCATGATAGTTATATTCTTCCTTTCTGCAATTCCATTCTGTTGTGGATTATAAGGAGTGGACAACTCCCTCTTAATCCCTGAGTATTTACATAGTTCCTTGAACTCATTCGAAGTGAATTCTCCTCCATTGTCTAATTGAAAAGTCTTGATCTTCTTTTCAGTGTGGTTCTTGATCAAGGCTTTGAATTCCTTGAACTTGCTGAATACTTCATCGTTATTATTCATGAAGTAAGTCCATGTCTTCCTAGAAAAGTCATCAATAAAATAAACATTGTATGCATACCCACTTAGAGAATTTGATGACATTGGTCCGCATACATCGGAGTGGATGATTTCCAAGATTCCTTTTTCCTTTCTCTCGCTACTTGGAAATGTCTTCTTTGTATTCTTTCCTTTCACACATCCTTTGTATACCCCTTCATGTTTTGCTTGAATTTCTGGAAGACCTTCAACAACTTTGCTTGCAAGTGGTAGTGCTCTGTAATGCACATGTGCAAGCCTTCTATGCCAAAGTTCATTTGGTTCTACTGAGTCATGAACCAAAGCTTGTTCTGGTTGGCCCTTACGGTATAGTCCTCCTTCTTGTTCCCCAATCACCATTGCATTGTCAAAAGTCTTTCCCTTTGGCCACATAAGAACTTGGCCATCTACAAAAACAACCCTCATTCCTTTTGCATCCAATGCAGATATGGAGAGGAGGTTCTTCTTTAGTCCTGGAACAAATAATACATTCTTCATCTTTAAAGACTTTCCAAAGTCTAGTATGTAGGAGGATTCACCACTACCTTTTATTTGATATTGGTATTCATCCCCAAGTTTCACCTTGTGAGGTGACTCATGTTCAGATAGCTTCACAAATCATTCTTTGAATCCTGTCATGTGCTTGGAAGCACCACTATCTATGAGCCAATCATTGCTTCCATGTGAAACAGTTCCCGTGAGAGCGGAGATCAGTACATATTCTTCATCACTTGAAGAATCAATTTCTTGTCTGATTCTCTTTGTGGCATCATTCTCTACAGCATGAGCATGATGTCTTATCTTGTTTCCATTCTTCTTCTTTGAGTTCCCTTTGTTAGGACAGAATTTGGATATGTGACCTTTCTCATCACATGTATAACATCTAACAGTAGCCCAATCTCTTCTAGAGTGATAAGGCTTACCTTTGGAGTGATGATTGAACCTTTTGGTTTTCTTGGTGTGGGTTGTAAGAGCTTGATCTTCACTTCCCATCGTTTCTTCTCAAGCTACTATCCGAGCTTCTTCTTGAGAGCATTCTTCCCACAATCTGCTGAACTTGACTAACTTCTTTCTGGCATAGATCCCTTGAATGAAAGAGTCCCATGATCTGGGGAGACCATTCAAGGTGGTCATAACAATCTCTACATTTTCCACTTCTTCATATACTTCTTCCAGTTGTTCCTTGATCTGAGATACCCTTGTAAAGTAAGACTGAATAGTCTCATCATTCTGGATCTTTACATTCTTCAATTGGTTTCTCAGAGTCATCTTTCAGTTTATGTTCTTCCCTTCAAACAATTTGGTTAGGGCATCAAACATAGCTTTAGGTGTCTTGAGGGAGAACACCTGTGGTATGAGATGATCCTTGACTAAATCAGCAATGATTCTCTTTTCCATAACCATCTTATGTAAGGCCTTAGCCTCATCTCCCTCTGAAACTGGAACCTCCTCACTGATATAGGAGTCCAACTCATTTTCTTCCAGGACCAGGGAGATCCTATACTTTCAGGCTTGGAAGTTATCAACTCCCCCAAGCTTTTCATCAAGCTTGGTATGATGAGACATCTTAAACTGAGAAACTCAAATGGAAATACAAAATATTTAGATCTTACCAGGTCAAGATGTCGTATCTGAATTTGGAGCTGAAATCCTGCAATGCTGGTTCAGTAGAAAATTAGGGTTTTGCTTTTCTAGAGTTCTGTCCACTGAAATACTTTGAATTTGATCCCTAACTTTGATTTTGGGGAGGATATCAATCCAGGCCCGGGCTCACTGAAAAATTCCTCTTCTATGAAAAGCCCTAATTTATGGCAGTAGTGTAGGGTCCAAAACTGAAAAACCTCAGAATTGGATTCTGCTTCGACAAAAAGATGTGCCCTAAGGAGGAGAGTTATTCCACCTTACTTTTTCTGAAAATATGTGGAGGGAGATCCACAAACTAGGAATCCCTAGTTCCTGCAACTGCACAGTTTCTTCTTCTCAAGTTAGCTTTGATACCATGTTAGTTTTTCATCATTAAGATAGCATAACATTAGGATCTTTAACTGAGAGAATGACAAGTACAACAATCAAACACAAGAGACAATGAACACAATGTTTATCCTCGGGGAAACCATAAATGGTGAAAACCCTGCAACTTCCTCAGAGATAGAATCAACACCAAAAGTAGAACCCAAAACAGTAAGTGATCTCCCGACAGCAGTAACCTTCTTCTTATCTAGCCCCAGTGTCTTCTCCTTCCTCAACTATGCGCTACACTTGAGTGTGTATGAGATGTGTGCTAAATAGAGAGTCCAACTCTCTATTTATGCTAATCTTGACATGACTAAAACCCTACTAGGGCTGACCTCACTAGGAGATTCTAATAACCCTAGTGCCCTAGAACTCCAACGACTTTAACCCTTAGACAATAGGAGGGTTACCCATAATGACTTGACATGACTTTTTTACATTATAGATCTGCCCAATAGGAACATCGGGGCATAACATGACTCAAGTACATCCTGGAATAAACATTGGGTTACAATATATATAAGAAATAAATTCTAAATTTACATATACATCAATAGAAAGACTCTCCCAATTCGAAATCATCAGCATTACAATGGTTCACAACAAGATAGTGGGGAAATGACATTGTTTCTTCATTGTTCAACATTTTTACATGAATTATTTTGGGTATTTAGATATGAGAGTCTTCTGAACATGAAATACAGAGCATATAAATTATCACATAATATAATTGGCATTATAATCTTCCCCAAAGAGATCAATAGCTCGCCCAAAGCGCAATCCCTCCATTGGCATGAATATGTTGTGAAAACTGGAAATAGTTGAGAGAGAGTGCTGCATTAGAAGAATCCACATGATTTCCTGTAGCATAAACCTGAAAATAAGACTCCATTAAAGCTCCATGAAATACCTGAGTGGCCTTTCCAAACACCAACTAGGATGGGAATCTTTCACCCTCGAAATTGGCTTAAGCAAGAAAACTAGTCATCCACTAGCTCTCACAATTCACAAATGAGAAAAATCTTCTTCTCATGGCTCATCCCTGTATTTTATAAACATTATTAGTCTTCTAAGGTTCCAAATCCATCCATAAAACAAATCCAAGTCGAATTGGTGTGGCTGCTCATGCTATGCCATGTGGCCTCTCTCTTCACCTTCCCTCTTCTCCCAAATTTGAGTAGGATCCTCTTGGCCTTCTCCAAATCCCAAATTCGACCTCTAATATGCTCTATTCAGTCCTAACATGTCATTATTTCAGCCTTCAGATATGACTTCTGTCATAACTGCCATAGAATCTCCATCATTTGTGTCATAGATGTCATAAATGCAAGGGGAATCTAGCCAAGTGTCCATGAAACTCCCATTTGGCTCTTCCTCTTCCATGTAAGTTACAATTCACCCTAAATTAGACCTATTAAGTATATGGATAATTATATTAACCTTATAACCCATCCAAAAATTGGAAATAGTTGAAAGAGAGTGCTGCAATAGAAGAAGAATCCACATGCTCTCATGTAGCTTACACCTACAAGTGTTGCAATCGAAGAAGAATCCACATTCTCTCATGTAGCTTACACCTGCAAATAAGAATCTATTAAAGCTCCATGAAATAACTGAGTGGCCTTTCCAAACACCAACTAGGATGGGAATCTTTCACCCTCAAAATTGGCTTAAGCAGTAAAACTAGTCATCCACTAGCTCTCACAATTCACAAATGACAATTTCACAAATAAGCAAAAGCTTCTTCTCATGGCTGATCCCTGTATTTTATAAACATTATTAGTATTCTAAGGTTCCAAATCCATACATAAAACAAATCCAAGTCGAATTGGTATGGCTTCTCATGCTATGCCATGTGGCCTCTCTCTTCACCTTCCCTCTTCTCCCAAATTTGAGTAGGAGCCTCTTGGCATTCTCCAACTCCCAAATTTGACCTCTAAGATGCTCTATTCAGTATTGACATGTCAGTATGTCAGTATGTCAGCCTTCAGATCTTACTTGTGTCATAACTGTCATGGAATCTCCATCATTGGTGTCATAGATGTCATAAATGTAAGGGGAATCTAGCCAAGTGTCCATGAAACTCCCATTTGGCTCTTCCTCTCCCATGTAAGTTACAATTCATCCCAAATTCAACCTATTAAGTATATGGATAATTATATTAACCTTATAATCCATCCAAAAACATTAGGATTCCCATATATTCGAATTTTCAAGAGAAAGATACCATTTAACATAGGAATTTTAGCTAGTGTGGGCCCCATAGTCTCCATGTGTCTTCATGCTCCATTGCCACTTCCATTTTCTCTTGTATTTATTTAATGAGATACATTATTAAATATTTATCCCCTTCTAATGTCTAAACATCATTTATTATCCCCCTTATTCCAAATATCAAAGCTTCCACCCCCAACCTAGGAAACTAGTGATTTTCCTCCTTGGCAATTATTTGACTTTTAGCATCCATTTGACAACTTTCATGAATATGGAAAATGTGATTTGGCCATTGTGACCCAATGCAAAATTTGGGACATTACAGTGTAACAACCAAAGGATAGACTGGACATGGAGATTAAAGAACTAAGGTTTATGATGGTGAATATGTCTTAGAGAAGGCATGAAGAAAGACTGAATATTTACATCAACAGAGCAAATAGATAAAAGAGTGATGAAAACTAGATGATAGAAGAATATTGCAGAAGAAAAGCTAATGGAGCATTGCAATTGAAAAATTGGAAACTAGGAAGACAAAGAATGAACAATGGGATGAGATAGATGATCAACTATAGAACAAAGTTTGGGATCCAGGCATATTGAAAATGGAATTTTATGACCAGGAAGTCATATTTCTTTCTTCCTGGAGAGTTTGATGTAGGAGCATCTTTCTCTCCATTCAAATTCCAAGCTAAATGTTTGATCAGTCCTAGAAGGGGTCTTCTATTATGAATTGATGGTCTTAGAACAATCACATTGTAAATAAACCTATATTTTTTTTTTTTTTAGATAAATGGTGAGTCATTCAGGTGAGTCACTAAGAGGAGGAGTGATTCATTGGGTTAATTGATGAATCATGTAACAAAGTCCTCAATTAGTAGTAGAAATTCATAGGATAGATTTGAGTTTTCGCTGTAATTAGGATTACTTAGCGGATTATGAGGATCTGGATCAGAATTGGTTCATGTATCCAATTGTATAAATGTGTAATCCTGTGAGGCATAGATAGAGAGACAGAAGGATACCGAGATAGAGAGAGATAAACAGGATTAGGAAAAGTAGCCAAAATGAAGTAAATCTATCTCAAGCAAGGCCGATCAAAGAAGTAACAGGCCTAAGGATACCAAAATGCAGGTTTTGACACAATTTGTATGTACAGTTTCATTGAGTTAATGAAAAACCCTATTTTGGCACAAATATCTATGTAAATATAACTATGCCTGAATCCATGGTTTCATGAAATGAATGATTGATTAATTATCTATTAATAGTTGATAAGCTTGTGTATGAAATAGGGATTCTAAGAGGGAGTGAAATAGATATTGATTGATCGAATTCTCTGATCAATCAATGAGAGTTAGATTGGTAATCAATTGATATTTCATGAACAAATAACCATGTCGCAGGTCACGGAGCTGAGATCGATCACTGCAAGGATTAATAATAACTAAAGTTTAAGTCTGTGCAAGTTGAATGGTTGAGATTGTATTACAAACAGATCTATAACTGAGGAGATATTTTGCAAGTTAGAATTGAGAATAAGATAACAAAGAAGTTGGATTTCTTATTCCCGATGTCCAGAAGTCGAAAGGCAGAAATTGGAAGGATAAAAAAGAAGCTAAGGTAGAAGTTGGATTTTTTATTCTCAAAGTACGAAAATTGGAAGGCGAAAGGTGGAATTCTGATAGAGGTAGAAGATCAACAGTCGTGATCAAATTCTGCAAAGAGAAAGTACGGATCCGTAAAGTTAGATCATGATCTGCATCGGGAAGAAGATCGACGGTCGAGAGCGAGGCCAAAAATAATCGATGATGTGAAAGAATTGAAGTGTGGGAACCCCAAGTTTTTGAAAATTGATAAGTTGAGTTCCACAATATGAACCATGAAAGAGAAGTGTGGAAAGGTGCATGCGGAAGGAGAAGTGCAGATGCAGAAGTGCATAAGTACAGAAGTTCAAAAATTGGAGAAGTGATTTTTCTCATTTCTGTATTCCTCATTGCGGAAAAGATAAATGCAGAAATCCCATTGCGAAAGGGAGTGTGTGGGAATATAAAACTATGGAAAGTGATAATTTGAGGAAACTCGATTGCAGAAAAAGGTTTAACACAACAATTTTGCTGTTAAGAAGGGTTTAAATTCCTTCCATGCTCTGAAGTTCATGTGTTTGATATAAGAGGTGGAAAAAAGTATGCCACCAAGGTGGGGTTGGAATCATTCCTTCTGAATATGAGCATCATGTAGGTATCCTCTTAATAGAATATACATCAAATTTTTTACCGATTCTTTAGGAGCTAGCGAATCTAATTACTTCCTTTCATAATCACGATGTGAGAATCATAATTTGGGTCCTCCATCACAGAGACTTTATGCTCATATATGTTTGGATTTATTCTTGAAACATGAATGTAAATAAGTTAATTTAAATATATTCAAGAGTCTTTACATCTCTCAGAATAGTATTATGGATTCCATTCCGACTTATTCCTAATACATAGGAACCTCTTGATCTGCTACCAGAAGCTTCTTGTTTCACAACATCCCACTTTGTTTTAGGATCAGCCAGTGGAATTGATATTCATTAAATACATGTCATTTTTACTTTTACTTGTAGGTCAGGGCATATATATTTTTCCCTACAAGCCAAATCCAATCAAGTTATTAGCAACCTTGTATAATCCAGTCATTTCAATAAAATGACAAACAACACACGCTGACATGCATAACATATTAACCAATGTTTTAGTATAACCATATATCATGAATTTTAATCACATGGATAACTTCAATGTATTTGTAGTAGTTAATATAGTTATGTACACATTATATCAATGTTTTAACATAACCCCATTCAACATAAATGCTCACAATTCCTAATATCAGGAATACGAATCTAATATATGACTGTAATGAAAACTTCAAAAGCATATATATCTAAATAGAATATAATAAAAATGTAAGTACTTATAATTTTATTGTTTTGCATGCTCCCTCTTAATCTCTTCTTCCTAGCAAATATTACTGGAGTCCCTCGATCTTGATCTTTTTTCAAATTTGAGTGCAAGTAGGAGGTAATCAATCTCTACATGGAGAAACTGGATCCCACGCAACTCGGAGCGAATGTTATTATTCAAGGAAAACTTCTTCCAATGATCATCCTCTTCTTTAGATGATATATCAACTCTATGAGGCTCTCATTATACATAATATCCATTGAATAATGATAATATCCAAACCACATATCTGGGGTTGTTCCATCGATTCGTCCACTTTGGGAAAACAACCATAACACGAATTATGAGAATTTCATATTCACAAACCTGATTGTATCTATCAAAAAGTTGTAAATTTCTGAAATTTACACATTCCCAACATAAATCAACCTATTTGGGAAGTGGGTTTTCAATTTTTTTATTTGATTCCTCATGGCTTGATCAGAATGTCTCTACAAAATTTGTCTCCTGAAAAGTGACAGAAATGGTGCATATTGACTTGCTCTTTAATTCCCCCTACATTGGATAATGAATTTTCACTCATTGAGGTCACATATACATCTAGATCATGCTCCTTAATAATTCTCAACACCATTTATTTTCATGTGTTGAAGTTGGAATCACCTTCAAGTTATCCTTTCGGTTGGATGAAGACCAATGCCATGGTGCCAAGATTTTTCTCAACTCTTGAACATCACGTAGGCTTTATTTTGTGTGGGAAAAACTAAGCTCTTGCATGCCCTTGCTTTAATACAATGTTAATGTTTTGAGAAATAATGAATATTATTGAACTTTACAACTTTTGATAAACAAATCTAGTGCATGTAGATCTCATAAATAATTCAAGCACACAAATTCCCCCTACTTTTGATATTGACTTGCTCTTTAATTCCCCCTACATTGGATAATGACTTTTCACTCATTGAGGTCACATAGACATCTATATCATGCTCCTTAAGAATTCTCAACACCATTTCTTTTCATGTGTTGAAGTTGGAATCGCCTTCAAGTCATCCTTTCGGTTGGATGAAGACCGATGCCATGGCGCCAATATTTTTCTCAACTCCTGAACATCACATAGGCTTTATTTTGTGTGGGAAAAACTAAGCTCTTGCATGCCCTTTCTTTAATACAATGTTAATGTTTTGAGAAATAATGAATATTCTTGAACTTTACAACTTTTGATAAACAAATCTAGTGCATGTAGATCTCATAAATAATTCAAGCACACAAATTATTCAATCCATAAGACACATGATGTACCATGGGAAAACCCTCCAAATATGTAGGATGAAAAACCCAACAAAGAATCCTTTGAGTATGATAGATACTTATAGAGAATGATTTTGCAACACTTGCATATTTCCTTAAAATAAGTATCTAAGCAACATTAGAGAATATAAATCACTCAGAATATTGTCTCTTCCTTACCAAGTGCATATCACATTAATAACAAGCTTATTTAGTCAACCAATGAGAGGTATCGAATGGTTGCATTCCTTTAGGTACTATGAACACTGTATACACTGTGGGAACTATATACACATTAACCTTTTGCGCCTTCCTTGAATTGGTGCCAAGTTTTCACCTCATAATTATCTCCCACGGTGAAGATATGAACCCTCCATTAATTCACTTGTGTTAATTGCCTCTGACTGAATGTAACTACATTTAATTGAATGTAACTGAACATAACTTAATGTAACTAAACATTACTGAATGTAACTGAATAGTTAGTGCTACACCATCAGTGTCATATTCAACAACCATTATGTGTTAGAAAACAAGGCCGCGGAGCAATAACATATATACAATTAAATCAATAAACAAGATGAAACAAAAATTAAACACATTATAGAGAGACACAGATATAACATGGTTCACCCAAATGATAGGCTACATCCACACAAAAATTGTCAATCCTTTTATTAGGGTCTAGAAAGATGAAGGGATACAACCTGCATCAATACCGTTGCACTTTGTGTTCACACTCTCACACTCTCTCTCACATAATCACATAGATTGTTTACAATACAATACAATACAATACCATACCATCTGCAGTCGTATTACAATTCTTTTATTTTATAGGGTAAATACCATGGGAAAATACTACGGTTAACCCAATAACATGGGTCCGCAAAATTGTTTGCCAACAAACATCCCAAAAACATTTCTTGAGGGATTCTCCCCCAAACCCCCATTTCTTAAAGGTGCTACCCCCAAACCCCCATATATCAAGGGAGTTTCCCCCGAAATCCCTTCTTTGGGGCGCTGCCCTGAACCCCCATATCTGGAGGGAGCTGCCCCCGAACTCCCTTCTTTGGGGCACTGCCTCGAACCCCAAAGTTGGGGAACGAGTGTACAGTAAACCTGGGGTATAAACACAACTGAATAACATCTCTGAATCTTGAAGATCAGGCTCCACAACCAACACTATGCATAAATTAAGGAGTAGATTCCTTAATTAGCTCAAACTTGTTTTCCACAACTTAGACTTAAGTGATGTCTTTGCAATTTGATTTCAAGGAAGGTCTGACATAGGAAATTTGAATTTTACTCTATCTCTATGCTCATCTCATTTATCATTAATTAATTATGCATGGTCCATGAGTGTTTAATTAATTAATATTCTTTATCATATCATACTCATAAGAACTGTTCTGAAGCTATGATCATATGTATTACCTCAGATCATATAGTCATATGCTAAAGTAAATCACTCTAGGGGAAGCTAATCCATAAAGGAGAGTTGTAGCACCTACGTACCATGACTAGCCATACATCACATAGTATATCCTTGAGACTTAATACAACATAAATCATGTGGTATTGATATAACACAACACCCTAAACTTAATACAACATAAGTTCTGTACTTGATACAACACAATTCCATCTCCAGTTAAGGAGAATAATCTCATAGGGTACCCTCTATGAGGATCATTTGGCTTGATACGACACAAGTCTCTAACCTTAATACAATATAAGGTCATGATATTAATACAACATAAGATCCAAGTACAAACATATCTCCCAAATAGAACAAGGTACTATATTAATACAACATAAGCTCTTTAACGTAATACAATATAAGCTCTTTAATGTAATACAACATAAGTTAGTGAACTTAATACAACATAGGTTCCATGGAGAATATATGAACCTAATACGACATAGATTCTGGACTTGATACAACACAAGTCTCATGGGAATGACTCCTGAAGATGTACTTTAAACAAAATCTATGTGCCCCTATTTCTTGTTAGTATGTTCATTGTTTGATCTAGTGATTTGCTTCTATTATTTTGCACACATCAACGTATGAATGCATTTTATTGTAAAATAAGGTAGTTTTCTTAAGGGTGGAAATATAGGGGGTTCACTAAGTAGGAAATAACATGAGTTAATATTGGGGGATTTAGTACTCTAAAACATGGAATCAATATATTGCATAGCATACAAGTTTCAAGGGTTACTTTTAAGATAATAAAACATATATGTATTAAGGGGGTTTATAATTATGTATCTAGGAGGTTGAATAGGATATTGGGGGGTTTGAATAGGTACACTATATCTACAGTTGGTACAATGACTTATTTGTGTGAAGTTATATTAATGTTTGAATAAGTATGATCTATGTGAAGTTGGTGTGAATCTAATTCTCTTTCAAATCAAAATGGTGTTTGAATAGCTACAGTTTTTGAGTGAATGTTGTGTGAAGTCAATTGGGATCAATGTGTATGAATTTGACTTGTGTTCAATGTCTTGTTGCCCATTTTTAAATATTTATGCTCACTAAGATCATTTCATATTTCATCCTAAGAGGTTTCTAGGTTTTATAATAGTTGCTCCATGTCACCATAATTAAGGTAAAAATAAAAAGGGATATTAAAAAAGTTATGAAAAAAGGATACCTAGGAGATCTAATGAAAATAGGGTTTTTTTAATTCTAAAGTTGTAATTGGAGGGGGTTACAACAAAAACATTTTTGAAGGAATTCCTTAATATCTAGTGAAATTAGGGGTATTCTTTAATATCGTATAAACACACATGTTATGTCATGGGTTTATAGAGTGAACCCTTGAAAGGGGGGATTGTTGATGTCACATCCCCAACCCTCTTACCGGCGGAGAGGACGCGGCTCATCATAATCATGCCAACCGTCCGGGCTGAACTAAGCCCCATGAACATAATATAAAATGTATAATGCAGTGGAATAAAAACATGCATAGAAGCAAAACATCAGAATACATACACAGATGTATGACTACTTAACATACAGCGGAAGAAAATACATATCATTCACACATTTTAGCATTGATCGTGTTTATTTACAAAACAATATAGTTGCAAGGGTTTAATGAAAAGAAAATATTTATCTTTAACAGAAGCTTGTCCCACAACCAACTACGTCGCTACAACATTACACCCAACCATATCCTAGTGTGATCATCAATCTCTCAACAACACTGGCATCTTCGAGCTGGGCATCATTCCACAAGGAATAAGGAGAACTAGCAGGTTCACATTTAGCCAAGGATACACAATTCAGACAAGCCAACACAGCTGGGTTTATCAGGCCTGGAAAGGTTGGTTGCTAAGCTAGTGAGCTCACTGAAGAGCTATGGACACCTGCACTAGAACTAGCCTGAATTCTAAAACATCCACACACATCCAACACAAGGAATCATCCCATTCTCTGCTACATGTTGCTGCCTTTCACACACCTGGGTCACGTGGCAGAAATCTTCAAGCCACTCGGTGTGTCCTTGGGGGCAAGTCTTGAGTCAAGGTTGTCACCTTGTTCTTGAATCCTCCGTTTAGGCTCAACTCCTAACGAAGCCAAGGAGGGTAGACCCTATTAAGTTACTAAGGCTAAATTACTTAGTACGGTGATGTTAAACTGAATGAGTTACTTAGGATTTTGAAATTTAACCATAAACAATCAAATATGACAAGATACAAAAATGAGCGCATGAAAGCACAATGCTAAGACACAATATAAATATAAAGAAGAAAATAACTAGTGCCTTAAAAAAGGAGTAAAAAAAGAAATCAATGTAATTGCATGTGCTTGGAGTGAATGTTTTGCAATTGCCTCTTGGTACGTTTTAAGTTAATGTGAGGAGTGAGTTGATTAAAAAAAGGTGAAGGGGTGGACTCCAGATATACCCAAGAGTACTTGGAGTATGTCCAAAACTAAACCTTCACGGCTACCCGTAAGGAATATGTGGGCTGAATGGATTCTATGGGGCTATTGTTCATAATGCACCATTTAGGGTGTGACAGAGATCGACGCTCCGAGGTCACTTTTCAAAATTTCTCGCTTCCTTTGGGTATTTTTCCACCGTGATGGTTTGATATAGGTGTTGGATTTTCACCTGATGGTTTGTCAATTTGGGAGAGTGAGTCCTAATTATACTATTCACTCAAGTGCTTTTGATATAGCTTGACTGATCGGATGAACCGCAGCCAAGTGCAGAGCATACACACCGGAGTCTTGTCAATTTTAGTAAATTTAAAAAATGGATGTTCTTGTTAAAAAGAAAACCCTCCAGGAACCTCATTTGATCCAAGTGGATCTCAATCAGGGAATCAAGGAGGGGTTAATTTTATAATAGCTGAAGAAACAAATGATAGAAAAGAAAATAGATACACAATTCCAGTTTTCTAATTAGTCCTACCATGCATCTCTTTCCCCTTTCGGGTCAATCGGGAAGTCGTGCGGTAAGTATTAAGATTACTTTGAAATATCAAATATGGAAAATTAAATTGATAATGAATCAAATTATACTACCCTGTAGATTAGAGCTACTCTAGTTTGAAAATATATGAGCAAAAAATAAAAAATTGACACCGACGCAAATCCCCCCAGGGGGGGATGGTGAATAGGCTCGAAAGAGCCTATTCGAAAAGGACCTTTTCTTTTTATTAGCAGAGATTTAAAATATCACCAAAGTAAAATTCCTGCACTTTGGTCCTTGTTATCTAGGATCCAAAGGCTTACAACAAGCTTGTGACCAACTAGAATTAAACAAGGTGGTGGGGGAAGCTTCCGGGAAGCTCCGATTTCTCCAAGAGTTGGAATTTTGGCAGAGTCTCCTTCTCTTTTTTGTTGGACCTGCTAAAAAACAGCGAGCAATCAAAATCAAATGTGCCCAAACACACTTTGAAAGTGTTTTGGGTTGCTACACTAATTACCAAAAAAAAACTTAAGTAAAAAATTGTTAAAAGGGGCTAATCTAGTTTTGCAAAAGGAACCAAGGAAAGAAAGATTTCCTTGGGATCTTGGCTTTCTGTTTGGGAAGCCAATGATATATGCACTTTTCTTGCAGAATTTAAATCTTTAAAGAACGAAAAAGAAACTACCTTATGAGCAAGTTTTAGATCTATGATTTAGCTACTTGCAAAAAAGGCAATTCCTACACCTAGATCTATCTTTATGAAATGATATTCTTTATGAAATTACAGATATAAGAAGCAAGACTCTTATGAAATAGATCTAACAATATATATTCAATTCTTAGAACTAGATCTGATCGTAAGAGGAAGAGACAGGTAACCAGAAGATTGATTTTTTTTAAGAAATGAGAAGAAGAGGAGAGAAGGTCGACTCGTTGCTTGAATGGAGCAAGCTGAAAGGAGGCCCTTTTGTGGAGCACTGAGGGACAAATTCTTGAGCTTATTGGATAAGGAATGGCATCAATCTTGATCCACACCTTCATCCAATCAAGAACCTGCAACTAGATAACACAAGCCTACACAACACCTCGTGAGATTTGGATATAGATGTATAAAGCAACAAAAATTAAAGATCATGCAAAAATAATCTTATTTAAGCATATAACTGGAATTCTTGAGCATACATTATATGGATAAACAAGATCAAGCAATCTAACTTGCCTAGTTTACACCCTTACTTGATTCAACCGAATCCTTGAAGCCAGAACACGAAAGCAGCATAGAATTTGGAAAGAAATTGCAGTTACCACATTAGCAGCATAACACTGAGAATCCACACAAACATATGCACTACACGGTATAGTATCCAAATCTTCTTTATTCACAAATGATGATCAATACACAATTACAATAGCAAGCCCTTCAATCCAACTCTAACTAGCTTGGAAGAGGCTGCTATGCTTGGATATATATACAAAAACTAAGAGATCCATCCAAGGGGGGCACAAATCCCAAGGAGACACATCAAATAAGCTAAAGGAGAGTCCATCAATGATTTATCTATGTCTAGATGAGCCAGATCTGAGTCTCACTGAGTGCAACTGTCAATCGGGGGGTTGATCTGACTGACACCTCAACCTGTTAACTGAAGCATCCACCAAAACTCATCTAGATGAGCCAAAAATGTGTGGAGGAGAGAGGGAGGGAGAAATTCCCCATAAAGGATGCTAAAGATCAACTCTAGATCTGATTTGATCAATTTATTCATTAAAATCATCAATAATTAATTTTTGGGGCTTTCTAACCTGAGTGATGGAAAATCACTCAAAACTAGGAAATAGTGGGTCCATGGGTTTACATGGTGCTCTTATCTTGAAAATGAGCACCTACATGACTGAAACTGATTACTTGGCCCAATTTTATTACAAAATCAATTTTTCCAATTAAACTATTAAAAAATAGCCTAAGTTTTGGAAAAAATAAATTTTAATAAAAAACACTGAAAAAATTAAAAATTGAAAAATTGAAAAAAACCTAGGGGGCCTTAGACATGTTCATATGACTCAACCATGATGTCTAGCATGTTTATACGTTGACACATAGACTCTAATAACCTCAATAGGCCTAAATGCCAAGCCGACCAGGCAGCAGCACCTCAATCCCAGTTCTAACTAGCTTTGGAGAGGCTATTGTGCTTGGATATATACAAAAACTAGGAGATCTAGCCCAGGGAGGGGCGCAAATCCCAAGGAGACACATCAAATCAGCTGAAGGAGAGTCCATCAATGATTGATCTATGTCTAACTGAGCCAAATCTGAGTCTCACTGAGTGCAACTGTCAATCGGGGGGCTGATCTGACTGACACCTCAACCTATTAACTGAAGCATCCACCAAAACTCATCTAGATGAGCCAAAAATGTGTGGAGGAGAGAGGGAGGGCGAAATTCCCCATAGAGGATGCTGAAGATCAACTCTGGATCTGATTTGATCACCTCCTTTAGTCAAGGATTTGTCAGATCTAGTCAATCTACTTCAGATCTGACTGATTTCAATCAAATCGGCTGAGAATCCACTGATCTATGATTTTGGATTTTCTCCAGTATTCATCAATTTATTCATTAAAATCATCAATAATTGATTTTTGGGGCTTTCTAACCTGAGTGATGGAAAATCACTCAAAACTAGGAAATAGTGGGTCCATGGGTTTACATGGTGCTCTTAGCTTGAAAATGAGCACCTACATGACTGAAACTGATTACTTGGCCCAATTTTATTACAAAATCAATTTTTCCAATTAAACTATTAAAAAATAGCCTAAGTTTTGGAAAAATTAAATTTTAATAAAAAACACTGAAAAAATTAAAAATTGAAAAATTGAAAAAAACCTAGGGGGCCTTAGACATGTTCATATGACTCAACCATGATGTCTAGCATGTTTATACATTGACACATAGACTCTAATAACCTCAATAGTCCTAAATGCCAAGTCGACCAGGCAGCATCACCTCAATCCCAGTTCTAACTAGCTTGGAAAAGGCTGCTGTGCTTGGATATATACAAAAATTAGGAGATCCAGCCCAGGGGGGGCGCAAATCCCAAGGAGACACATCAAATCAGCTGAAGGAGAGTCCATCAATGATTGATCTGTGTCTAGCTGAGCCAGATCTGAGTCTCACTGAGTGCAACTATCAATCAGGGGGCTGATCTGACTGACACCTCAACCTGTTGACTAAAGCATCCACCAAAACTCATCCAGATGAGCCAAAAACGTGTGGAGGAGAGAGGGAGGGAGAAATTCCCCATAAAGTATGCTGAAGATCAACTCTGGATCTGATTTGATCACCTCCTTCAGTCAAGGATTTGTCATATCCAATCAATCTGCTTCAGATCTGACTGATTTCAATCAAATCGACTGAGAATCCACTGATCTATGATTTTGGATTTGCTCCATTATTCATCAATTTATTAATTAAAATCATCAATAATTGATTTTTGGGGCTTTCTGATGTGAGTGATGGAAAATCACTCAAAACTAGGAAATAGTGGGTCCATGGGTTTACATGGTGCTCTTAGCTTGAAAATGAG
Organism: Pseudotsuga menziesii; assembly: GCA_001517045.1. NCBI lineage: Eukaryota > Viridiplantae > Streptophyta > Pinopsida > Pinales > Pinaceae > Pseudotsuga > Pseudotsuga menziesii. The sequence goes on from LPNX010502277.1 coordinate 772,421, forward strand.
CACCTACATGACTGAAACTGATTATTTGGCCCACTTTTATTACAAAATCAATTTTTCCAATTAAACTATTAAAAAATAGCCTAAGTTTTGGAAAAATTAAATTTTAATAAAAAACACTGAAAAAATAAAAAATTGAAAAATTGAAAAAAACCTAGGGGGACTTAGACATGTTCATATGACTCGACCATGATGTCTATGATGTTTATACATTGACACATAGACTCTAATAACCTCAATAGGCCTAAATGCCAAGTCGACCACCCCAACTTTGGAGGTATGGAGTGAAAAACTCAGAAATTATCAGTTGTTTATTCAACAACCAATAATAACCAAGGGAAAAAACACCCTGGGCTGATCGGATTGACAAATAAAGTCTAAGAGGTTGAGTCTTTTACAAACACTATCATGCTAGAACATTTATTACAATTCCCCCATGGGGCATGAACATGTGATATAGTACAACAAGCACTTCCCAGAAGTACTTCCAAAGGTCTTCTGAAGTCCGAACAAGTTATCCTTATCCAGTTCACCAGGCTCACTTGATAAAAAACCACTAAGTACAACTTAGGTGGTAACACTACACAGTCCCTCGGGCTATGCCTTCCCTTCAAGTGTTATTCAGGGAGTGCAGAGAAGAAAGCCATCCCTTTAACTCTGTCTTTGAGGCTCTTGAACACACTGGGTTTATCAAGCAGAATCAGACCCCATTTCCACTCTAAAATAGTCCAAATACCAACAACGGTATGCACACAACAATTCACATCTCTAGAATTGAAGGAAGACACACACACAGACCAATTCGAGTATGGAAATTGGTTAAAATAGCTCAAACTGTGACAGTTGATTCCCAAAGTTGTTTATGGCCCTAACATGGCCAAAATGACCTACACCATCCCAAATTTCATGGATAAGATAAAACAATCCCCCATCCTGTGTAAGATTAATAACATGACCCCTTCCGACTTGAAGGAAATTCAGACACACACAAACAAAAATTGGGAAAGGAGATTGCACAATGTGAATGCCCTATGGCCAACTCTCTGCCTACGTGAGTGTAGAAAACTGACTGTGTGAGATTGGAATGAGTTTCTCCCTGCCCACATGAGGAACTGAAAGTGATATTCCTCTCTGGGCATGCGTGTGTCCAAAGGAATGACATTCCTGCCAATAATTGATGGCTTCCCATGCATACGCTTCCCCAAGGTCATAACATCCCAACCAACTTCTGGTGAATTAATTCGGTTGGTGAATGAGACAAGGGAAGAAGGTGAATAAGACAAAAGAGGTGGTTGAAAGCTAGATGGGTTCATCTAGTGACACATGGATGCTCCCCAATTTCTCCCAAGGGTTACGCATCCCCCCCTTATCCTTAGGAAATCATGCCCCTCTTTATTATTGTTGCATTGACATAGTTGGTTGTTTGTATTTTAATTAAAATGCATATGTACATGGTTTCCATAATTATAACATGCATGTCTAGCAAAAAATACCATCGGCATCGATTTTAATCGTTGAAACATAAAATGATAATCCATGGTGGGGCTTTTGAATTTAGCTCCACACCATGATTAATTAAAATATATACATCATATACATTTAATGCATTCAGGGTCAAAACCGGGGTGTTACATTCCCCTCCCCCTTCAATAGCACTGTCCTTAGTGCTTGACAAAATTGAGCAAAATTCTACACTGGCATCACCTCAGTGCTCCTCAGAATTGAACAAAAATGGATGCGCCAATCACATGGCATCCACCAACTCCCATGTAGCCTCTTCAAGACCGTAGTGATCCCATTTCACCTTTACCTGCTTTACGGCCCAGTTCTGGAGCATTGTGACCTTCCTTTCGAGGATGCGCATTGGCTTGATTTGGAACTCTCCCTGGGGTTCCACCTGAATCACATCCCTATTTATCACATGGTCAGGATCGTGTACATATTTCTTAAGCAAAGAAACATGAAAAACATGATGAGCTCTAGTGCTAGCAGGCAATGCAAGTCTATATGCAACTAGCCCTATTCTTTTGAGCACTTCAAATGGCCCACAATGTCGAGGGGAGAGCTTGGCACAACTTCCAAGCTTCAAGGAACTCTTATTTTCCCTCACTCTGAGGTAGACATGATCCCCAACACTGAATTCTCTATTCACCCTATGCTTATTTGCATATGTAATTTCCTAAGTCTGGTGTACAGACCTGAACACTTTAACTCTGTAATTTTTACTTAAACAATTCTGAAATTTTAATCGGTTAACACAGAGCCTTCTCGGATTCGAAAAAAAGGGTTTCTTCTGGGAAATTTGTAGGCAAAAGGAGTGACTAGTGGACCAAAAAAAAAAAAGATGTCAGACATGGAATTTCCTCTCCCCTAACACATTTATATCTAGTTCCATTTAGGGTTCAGAGTCTGCACTGCGGAAACCTACCACCATGCTTCTGGGCGGCCAAACCGTGAAACTAAGGAGAGTAGTTCAGTCTGTTTCAACCAAGGGATTCTGGGAACTTGCAGAGGTTTATTCCAGCGTTAATATAAAATAAATAAATTATTTATATATTTTACTGATGTTATTGAAATTTCTAAGAATTTTTGGGTGAATTTGGGGATTTTTGGCAGTTTTGGCCAAGGAGAACCCTACGCAGAGGAGGATACAAAAATGTGGTACAGCCCCAAATAAAAATGGTTCTAGAGTTTTATATCATAAGGTGGGTCTATTACCAAACCACAAGAACTAACAGAGCTCAGTTTGATTTTACAGAACTTGTTTTACATCAGTTTTAGTAAAACTAGTTATTTTCCAATGCAAATCTAGACTAGGTTGAATTAAAATGAGTAAATCTCAGCCATTTCCAATCAGATTGGAATAAAAATTGTCGAGAATGTTTATGATATCATATTACATCCAATAAACTTGAAATTACTATCATCAATTAACTATAACACTCTTTTCAACATTGTGCATCATTACAATGTATTTTATTGACATAATACAAGGAAGGGCATGGAGGTTTGAACCCTTAAATATTTAAAACTCTTGGAACTATTAATGAAATATTATGTACAGTAATGGATGGCTGTAGGATTCTATCAAATCCTTAATCAACTCAGAGAGGCTGCTCCATAGCTCCAATGTAACCTGCAATGAGAAGGGGGAGAAGAGGAGAAGAGGAGAGAGGGAATGAGAACCTTGGGGTGCATCTCGCAAGAGCCTGAAGCACAACACTCAGAAATGAAGCCTTAGCTTCATAAACATCTACATAATAAACATCCAAACTGAGAAATGGAGCTCTAATTGTCTTTAAATAAACCTAGGTGACTTGTTGAGCAAGTCAATCACTTGTTAAGCAAGTTACCACTTGCTAAACCCTAACCCTAGCCACAAATTCTCCCTCCTTGAGTAAATTAGCATGTTTAATACAATAAATATGTTACCCTTTCAACCACCTTCATCCAATTTGGAAACTTTGCTTTCCTTGACCCATAGTTGTTATTTTTCCTTATGACAGCTTTTCTTGGCTTTCCTATTTTTATGATTGAACTCCAAAAAGGAAAATGCACCCTCCTTGGTCAATTGTTGCCTCTTTTGTATTTGAATTCTTTTGTCATATATTTTGGCACTTTCCATTTTCCTGTCTGGTTGATTTTTTCATACAGTTTCTAATTTTCCCTTGGCAAGTTGGCTTGCCCAAGTGGCCCTCCTGTTAATGGAAACTTATTTTCCACCTAATTAATTGCATAATAATATTTAATGAAAATTAATATACCAAGTACATGCCTCCTAAGTGACATTTAAATAAAATATCCTAGGTTAATTTATTTAATGCATATTTTGACCCCCTTGGTGCTAGGCAAGGTCAACACTTCTGGCGATCACAATGTTGGGATATGACAATTCTCCCCTCCCAAGTATGCTTGTCCTCAAGCAGAAGCACCACAGAGTGCTACAAATTTGTCCACCATGTTTCTGCTACGCCACTCTGATCATAGGCATTTCCCTTATACCACTTCCTTTAGAAAAATTGCTAACCCAATTAAGGTAGCTGAGTAGAATTCCTGGACCCCACTGCCTCCTCTGTAACGACCCAAATTTTGCTGCCACCTTTTGAACTATGTCATTCCTAAGAATGTCGGGATCCCATGGTTTATCTACCTCCTTCCACCCATCAGTATAAACAACAAAATTTTATCATTGTAGAGGACGAAAATGAGGTTATGAAAATCATACCACCATACTAGAAGCTCATCTCTCCCCATGCCAAACTGAAATTTTTTAAACTCTCCCACCAGACATGGAATTCCTTAATGCGGGACCAAATCATCTTGAGCCTTTCTAAAGTATGAAAATCCATGTGCAAGCTAGCGCTAGAACTCACGTCACTATTGTTATGAATACACAACAGGTTATCCCATGCCCCTCCATGTATACTAAAATCATCATATAGCAGCCATACATGCTCATTCCATTGCTCATAAATTTTCTTTGATGTGTCCAATGTCTCTCCATTGACGCAAGCAAGATGTTTACCCTCCAGTGCACACATCTCAATCATGTGTCTAGCCACCCAATCAATGGATGGGAAAACTTTCATGCTAAATGATTCAGGTGGGAATAATTCAGCTACTACTAATGCACTTGTCAAACCACATGGTTTGACCACCAATACCTCCACAGGAAGAGTAAAAGTATCATGCTCCTCTTGTGGCATCAACAGAAAAAATCATTTCACCCAATTTTCATCCCCACATGATGTGGCTGAAATAGAAGTGTGGGGTGAAGAATTGTGAGCCAAATCCCTAGAATGGTCATCAATCAAGATAATGGATCCACACATTTCTCCATTAGTTTTCTGAGTGACAGTGTGATCATGTGCCTCCTCCAAAATTGTACAACATTTTCCTAGAGGCAACTCATAATCTCTTATGAACCATGCAAGTGCTTGATCTTCATATTGCTTGAGCTCAAAATCCTCAAGCACATGCAAATCGGAATGCAGCTCATGTGCATGTGTATGGGACATATATAATAGCTGCAAAATAATTCTTTGCTGCTGTTCACATGTCAAGACAATGTCAGTCACAACAACAAAAAATTATTGCATAAATAAAAAAATTTCCCTCCCAAGGTCTTCATTCCAAATATGTCTATATGGAACTCAACAGGTGCTCCCCTCTTCATCCAATGGCTCAACTCTCTGCCATTGATCCAAGGGTGAAAAAATCCATCAATTGACCCACACATTGAAAGTATGTGTAGATCTGATGCCTTCTTGTCAAAAGTGGCTGCACACACATGCCTTTTCTGCTACTTGTAAACCATAGAAAAATCAGCAATATTAAAAACAATTTTCTTGCATCAAGACATAAAACATTTACCTTCCATATTTTCCTCTTCAGTGATTCCTCTATCCAACCATCTAGTGGATGAATCAGAGATATTTCTTGCTGATTTATATGATCTATAATCATCCATATCTTCTGCAATAGAATCTATCTCCCATGGGGACAAATCATGATCCCCCTGTTGTGCATGCGACACAAACCAAAAAAAATTCTTCACCCACTGTTCATTCCCCATTGGTGTTTCTGAATCTAGGACATGTGGGAAATAACTGTGAACCTTTTTTGCATGTTTGCAACCTTCAATAATCATACTTATGGCTATAAATTTTTCATTATTGGCTGGCCCAAATTGGGTGCTCTCATCCCACTCTTCCATGGGAGAGTAACTATCTTCAAGGAACAACCCAAGTTTCCTTGGAAAGAAATCAAGTGCTTGGTTCTCATAAAACTGTTCTGCACACTCTTTAAGCACATAGTGAATAGAATTCTCCTCATGGTCCACCCACTCATGAGGTTCCTCTATGGATTTGTTTTTTCCATTTACCCAAAATGGATGAACCTCAGGAAAGATTAAGGATTCACTCAATTCTTTCCACTCTTGTTGGAATTGTCCTATCTTCATTTGTGATTCTAAGAGGGCACTTTGAGTGTATCTTAAAGAATATTGGGTGGCCAACAAATCACCTTTGAGATTGTAGTTCTCTTCTTCATATATGCAAATACTTTCTTCATCATGCAGTGATGCTTCCCGTAATAACTCAACAAGATCAAACATGCCATTTTTATCTGAAAGAAATTGTGAGAAATTACCTTTGATTATGGACATTGCTTTTTGGATATTCTCCATGGCTTCAAAGGAAGTTTGGTCTTCCATTAAAGTAGCTTCCCAACATATCTTTGACACTGAAGCATGAGTGTCATGGAGAATTTGTAGGGCCTCTTAGATATTCTGTTCATCCATATTCAATGACCCTACAAGAAGATGAGGTGCTTGTAGATGTTCCTCCTTGTCATTTTCCATCACCGGATCAATTTCATGCAGCACCCTCGAGGTTTTGAAATCTGATCCATATGTTGTTTCTACAATATATTCATATTTTAAGTCCTCAAAAACATAATTTGGGATGCAATTTAAGTGCTCATTCATCCTTGGTGCACCAGAAAGATATTCTCTTAAAGTTTCATCCTTCATACTGCATTCATTTTTGACACCAGAATTCTGAACTTCATCACTAGGGGGCTCAGCCATTCTGAAATCTTCACTGGAAATGGCTGCCATATCATATTACACAATGACAAATAAAAATCAGAATTCACTAACTCACCATGTGTGATGTTCTCCTCCTTATGTGGGGGAATTATGATGGCTTGTTCACCCACCCATTTCTCTACTTTACACCCTACTGAGATGTGCTCAATTTGTGCTTCCTTATGAGGCTCAAGGGGTGACTATAAATCTCAATCATATTTATCTTTTGGATAAGATCCAAAATATGTCTCACCATCATCAATCTACCCCATCTCTTTTGCACTTCTCTTGAAATTAGCCACAAAGAAATTTGGATTCATCTCACCTTCCACGTTACCAACAACTAGATGTTGGACTATTGGATCTTTAGTTGTGCATGGATCTTCTTCATCTCCTTCTGATGGAGGATTTGGTGATTTATCATCCTCATGGATGCTGCAAATACGCTGATCTCTCTTTTGGGAAAACCCAAATAATTTCTCAAAGAAACCATGTGCATATGGCTCTAATGAATCTTCACTTTTGGTCCTCTTTTCTTCCCCTTTACTTTGAAAAGTGGAACAACTTAGTTCATTTATTGATGGATTCTTTGTATTCAGAGAATCTACATGTATATTTTTTTTTGAAAACATAGACTCTCCAAATTTATTTCCTTCATGCTGAGAGACACTACTACTCCCTTCTCCATGTTTGCTTTCCCACTGCTTGGCAAGGAAATCTCTAGTCTCTTGATCTAACTGGATGATGCTTTGAGATACATATTTCATCCCTTTCAACGTTCTTTGCATCAAAATTATTAAATCTTCTCTACCATCCAATTTTGAATTCTCTCCTTCCTCAAACAATTCAAAGTCTAAATATTCCATGACTAGAACTAATTCCACAACTGCAACTTGAAGATATTGCTAAGCTACTTTTCCATTGAGAGTTACTTTCCACAGGCTAAGCCAAAGAAAGTGCTCTGATACCACTGTAATGTCCTGAGTCTGTTGTACAGACCTGAATGCTTTAATTCTATCATTTTTACTTAAACAATTCTGAAATTTTAATCGGTTCACACAGAGCCTTCTCGGATTGGAAGAAAAGGGTTTCTTCTGGGAAATTTGTAGCCAAAAGGAGTGAGTAGTGGACAGAAAACAAAGAGATGTTAGAAATTGAATTTCCTCTCCCCTAACACATTTATATCTAGTGCCATTTAAGTTTCATATTCTGCACTGCAGAAACCTACTACCACGCTTCTAGGCGGCCAAACCATGAAACTAAGGAGAGTAGTTTGGTCTATTTCAACCAGGGGATTCTGGGAACTTGCAGAGGTTTATTCTAGGATTAATATAACATAAATAAATTATTTATATAGTTTACTAATGTTCTGGAAATTTCTAAGAAGTTTTGGGTGAATTTGGGGATTTTTGGCACTTTTGGACAAGGAGAACCCTACGCAGAGGAGGATACAAAAACGTGGTACATCCCAAAATAAAAATATTTTTGGAGTTGTATATGGGAATTTGGGCCTGTTACTAACCCACAGGAACTAACATATCTTATTTTGAGTTTATAGAAATTGTTTTACATCAGTTTTAGTAAAACTAGTTATTTTCCAATGCAAATCTAGACTAGGTTGACTTAAAATGAGTAAATCTCAGCCATTTTGAATAATATTGGAATAAAAATTGCAAAGAATGTTTATGATATCATATTACATCCAATAAACTTGAAATTACTATCATCGATTAACTATAACACTATCTTTAACATTGTGCATCATTACAATGTATTTTATTGACATAATACAAGGAAGGGCATGGAGGTATGAACCCTTAAATATTGAAAACTCTTGGAAATGTTAATGAAATATGATGTATATTAATGGATGGCTGTAGGCTGCTAACAAATCCTGAATCAACTCAGAGAGGCTGCTCCATAGCTCCAATGTAACCTGTAATGAGAAGGGGGAGAAGAGGGGAAGAGGAGAGAGGGAATGAGAACCTTGGGGTGTATCTCCCAAGATCCTGAGGCAAAACACTCAACAATGAATCCTTAGCTTCATAAAAATCAACATATTAAACATCCAAACTAAGAAATGGAGCTCCAATTGTCTTTAAATAAACCTGGGTGACTTGTTGAGCAAGTTAATCACTTATTAAGCAAGTTACCACTTGCTAAACCCTAACCCTAGCCACAAATTAGCCCTCATTGAGTAAATTAGCATGTGTAATACAATAAATATGTTTCCCTTTCATCCACCTTCATCAAATTTGGAAACTTTTCTTTCCTTGACCCATAGTTCCTATTTTTCCTTATGACAACTTTTCTTGGCTTTCCTATTTTTATGATTGAACTCCAAAAAGGAAACTACACCCTCCTTGGTCAATTTTTGCCTCTTTTGTATTTAAATTCTTTTGTCATATATTTTGGCACTTTCTCTTTTCTTGTCTGGTTGATTTTGTCATACAGTTTCTAATTTTCCCTTGGCAAGTTGGCTTGCCCAAGTGGCCCTCCTGTTAATGGAAACTTATTTTCCACCTAATTAATCGCATAATAATATTTAATGACAATTAATATACCAAGTACATGCCTCCTAAGTGGCATTTAAATAAAATATCCTAGGTTAATTTATTTAATGCATCTTTTGACCCCCTTGGTGTTAGGCAAGGTCAACACTTCTAGCGATCAAAATGTGGGGATATGACAACATAGCTTTTCTGTCTGTCCTGAGATGCTTTCAGATTCTACGTGATATTTACAAATTCTTGCTCCATTTCCTTGAGGAATTATGGCCCAAGCACAACCCTGTTCACTGGATTATCCCATTTCACTGGTGTCCTACATTTTGTGCCATACAAATCTTCATATGGACTCATCCCCAAGGATGCTTGTTGTCCATTGTTATATGCAAACTCTACCAAGTGTAAGTAATATTCCCACTTGGTTGATTTGTCCATACATAGATGCGAAGCATATCTTCAAGCACTTGATTCACTCTCTCTATCTGACCGTCAGTATAAGGATGGTAGGTAGTGCTAAATTTCAACTTCGTACCCAAATCTGCAAACAAACCCTTCCAAAAATTGGAAGTGAAATTGACATATCTGTCAGAGGCTATTGCCTTAGGTAATCCATGCAATTTGAAAATCTCCTTCATGAATATTGTTGCAATTCCATCCTTCTTATGCGTAGACTTAATCGGTATAAAATGTGTTGTCTTCATCAAATTGTCCACCACAACCATGATGGAATCATGTTGTCTCCAAGTCATTGGAAATCCTGTAATAAAATCCATTGAAATAACTTCCCATTTCCATTCTGGAACTGGCAAAGGATGCAACAAACCTGTTGGGTGTTGATGCTCAACCTTTACCTCCTGACATTTCATGCACCTTGAAATGTACTCAGCCATATCCTTTTTCAAAACCTGGCCAAAAATACTTCTTTCTGGCTATACCAATCGTCTTCTGATATCCTGGATGACCAGAATATGGAGCTTGGTGGATCTCATCCATTATCATTCTCCTCAAATATTCTAGATTTGGAATATAGACTCTGTTCTTATAAGTAAGAATTCCATTTTCTTCAAATTTATATCCCTCATACCTCTTCTCAATATTTTGTTGTTGCAATTTGTCTTTTACCTGCTCATACAATTAAACTCCAACAGTATGATTAACAATCTATTGTCTAAAATCTGATTGGAAAATACTAAGAGATGCCAAATGCATTTCCTGCACCTTCCTGCTAAGTTCATCAGCTACCTTCTTCACCTTTCCTTTTATGTGTTTGATTTTAAAATCAAATTCACATAAAAACTCCACCCATCTAGCTTGCGTAGCATTCAGAGTAGGATGATCAAACAATTACTTCAAACACAATGGTCTGTCCTTAGCTCAAATCTTCTACCCATCAAGTAATTCCTCCACATATTGAGATCATGTAGTATGGATGAAAGTTTTAGGTCATTGTTAGCATAGTTATTCTCATGCAACTTCATATTTATTGACTCATAACATACCACGTGGTTGTCTTGCATAAGGACTCCTCCAAGCCCTTGTCTGCATGTATCAGTACACACCAGAAAATATTTTTTTGGGCCTGCAATCTTCAAGACTGGTGCACTTGTGAGAATGTTCTTCAACTACTGGAAGCTTTCTACACACCTCGATGTCAATTCAAACTTCATTCCCTTCTTTTTCAAAGAAGTGACTGAATGTGCAACCTTGAAGAATCCTTCAATGAATCTCATGTAACTGTTAGGATATTTAGACACTTAGGAGTTAGTTAAGATCAACTCGTGTAATATATCAGTTAGGTAAAAGTGTGTTTATTTAGTATGCATTAGTATGCATTTGTAAATATTCTAATCCGATGGTCACGATATGTTCTAGACATAGAGTGATCCGACGGTTCAACTTCTCTTAGATCATACCTACCATTGATCCGTGGCTTAACACCCGATTGGTCTATGATCTCTATTTAAAGAGCATAGAGGGTCCTTGGCTAGTTGATCGATTATGAGAAGCTCATGTAACTTTCTTTCTTTTGCATAATAAATTGCTCCGAAGTAGCTATTTGGCCGGGGCCGTGGACTGTTTCCCTCTCGAGGGTTTTAACCACGTGACAAACATTGGTGTATTGATCTGTGATCTGTTTGTGTGAAGCGGCTATTCTTGGTGTTGGGTCCTTTGGGAGTACCCTGTGTACCCTAACAGTAACACCCTGCAAGTCCCATAAAAGATCTTACATTTGTCATATTTCTTGGGGTAGGCCAATTCATAATGGATTCAATCTTCTTAAGGTCTACAAATATTCCCTCATCTGAGATAATGTGACCTAGATAATGAATCCTATCTCTGTAAGAGTCACACTTACTCAACTTTGCATACAAATTATGCTCCCTGAGAAATTGTAATGCCAATATCAAATGCTCTTCCTAATTCTTAGAATAAATAAGAATGTCATCAAGGAAAACAAGAACAAACTTGTCCAAATACCTGCTGAAGACACTATTCATAAGCCACATAAATGTAGCTACTGCATTTTTTAAACCAAATGGTACCACTACAAACTCATAATTCCCATACCTTGTCATGAAGGGTGTCTTGTGAATGTCTTCATCCTTGATTATTACTTGATGGTAACCATACCTCAAGTCAATCTTTGAAAAAAAAAATTCTCCTCTCATTTGATCAAAAAGGTCATCAATCCTAGGAAAAGGGTATTTATTCTTCACCGTGAATTTGTTCAGTTGTCTGTAATCAATACACAACCTGAGTGTACCATGTTTCTTCTTCACAAATAGAACTATTTCTCCCCAAGGAGACACACTCGGCTTGATATACTTCTTCTCCAACAACTCTTGTAGTTGCATCTTCAGCTCTAGCATTTCTGGTGTACTCATCTTGTAGTGTGTCTTGGACACTGGTGCTGCTCCTGGCACAAGTTCAATTGTGAAATCAATGTCTCTTTTTGGAGGAAGCCCTGGAATCTCATTTGGAAACACATCCCTGAATTCCTGCAATACCTAATAGTCCTCCAACCTAATAGTTTCATTCTTTTTTTCCTCCGAAACATGAGCTTCATACACTCTGCAACCTTTCCTACAACACTTCTTCAACTGCATAGCTGAAATATGCCTAACTGAAATCACCTTTGGAATGCCTCGTACAACTCTTGGGTTCCCCTTTTCATCCATTCATTCAAAAGTATTATTATAACAGTCAAGCTTAACTCGATGAGCTTCTAACCAATCCATTCCAATGAGAACATCATAGGAACCAAGTGGTAGAACATTTAGATCAACACAAGCGACTAATCCATTCATGACCAACAGACATTTCTATACCACTTCACTAACCTTTCTCTTATTTCAAGTGGCTAGTTGAACTAACCAAGATTTCTTATGCTTTACTTTCTTAAAAGCACAAATCTCCACTACTCTAGGATTAATTTAACTGTGAGTAGAACCAGGGTCAATCAAATTAGAAACAGATTGCTCAACAATCTTACCTACAACTTCAACCATAGTTGACTAGTGATCTGCCTGGCGGTCCTCTAGTGCTCCATAGATTCTAGGGACGGCCATTGCTGCTTGACCTACTATTTATGCCTCTTAAATTTTGTAATTTGGCCTTTCATTCTCATTCTCAAGTGGACAATTCCTGGCATGTGGGGCCCTCCACATTTCCAACATTGGAGTGGTCCTATGTTCTGTTGTGGTTCTCCAGGATTTTCTCCCACCACTCTGGCTAGTTGCTTTTCAACTTGGGATGGCTGGTTCTACTAATTCCCGAATTTATAAGGTTTGAAACCTTTCTTCCTTTGATCAGACTTCTCATTCTTCTTGTCCTTTGATGTCTTATGATAATAAGGTTTTCCTTTGCTTTTCTCATATGAATACTTAGCTTTCCTTATTGCTTCTTTGAGAGTCCTATGTTCATAAAACTCAATTTTGTCTTTGTAAGACTGAGGAAATCCACTCAGGCAACGCTGGATCTTCACTTTTTCATCTTTGATGTACCTAACATACCTCAAAATATATATGAACTTGTTTGCATATTCCTCCATGGTCTGTTGTCCCAATCTCAGCTCATGGAACTCCTTAATCTTATCATCATAGTACCTGTAAGAGAGGTACTTTTGCTTAAAATACTTTTGGAACTACTTCCACACAATCTTTCTTTCATTAATATTTTTCACTTGCCTGAAGTGTTTCCACCATACAGATGCTCTTCCAGTCAAATTGAATATGGATACCCTAGCCTTCATATTTCCAGAGTAGTCTTGGACTTGGAAATATTTTCTCGTCTCAAGAAGCCAAGCTTTAGCTTCTTGACCATTCTTTATCTCACCATTAAAGGTAGGAGGCCTTTCCTTCTTAAATTCATCACGTGAACAGTTTTGGTAATGCCTCTTTTTCTTACTCTTATGAGAAGAAGAACTTGAACCATTAGTGGATCCTTCGGAGTTAGATGACCCACTAGGAGATCTCCTTCTTCTTCTTTTACTAGTGCTTTTACTTCCTTCTACTCTTACTATCTAGTCCCTAGATTTCATCCTCCTCTGGATGTCGGTCAAACTCTACAGCATGGATACATTCAATTGATTTTGCTCCTCATGAGCCTTAACTAATATTTCATTATCTTCCCTGTAACTTTGCATCTCCACCCTTAGGATTCTCATGGTGGCTGCAAAATCTAGGGGAGTATCTTGAAATCTTCTCCCATTTGACTTAGTATAATCATTTCCAACTCGAACATTTTCCCCCATAGCATATTCCTCATACTCATTGGGGTTTTGTGCATCATCGTACATGTCATAGGTTCTCATGGCAGAACTACAACCTGAATTTTGCAATCTGCACTATGTGGAATGATGCTCTTTGAAGGTGACTATGATTCTACAAAATGTGTTAATAAACAAAATTTGTTAGCTGCATAACATTCATATGAATTCATAATTACTTAACTTCATCTGAAAAAATATCATATTGACAAATTTCTCAAAAACAGAATTTTCTCTCACAACAATGACTGTTTGAAGGGAAGGATGGGAGTCAAGGGGGCTTGCCCCCTTGGGTCAATTTCATGCAATCTGGCGCATAACCCCACTACCATTTTTCATCTTTCTTGGCACCTGCAATCCCACTAAAAATCCTGTTGAATTTCATATTTCAGCGAAAATTTTATTTTTCCTCTGACATGGCGGCTCTATTTTCCTCTTCCACCCACCGCCGTAGCAGCTCCTTCTTGCTTTATCACATTCTGCCATAGCGGCTCGATATTTAGTTTTCCTCCTCTATGTCAGAAGGATATTTATCTTTCACCCACTTCCATTGCACCTCATTTTCGACCGACATAGCCGTTGCTGCGGCTCCCTCTTCATTATTCATCCGCCGTTGCGGAAATATTTTCCACTTCCAACCGTCATTGCGTCTCGGTCTTCTTCTTCATCGCGTCGCTGTGCATTGGAAGTGTTTTTTTATTTTCATATGATCGATCCTTCCACCGCTGTCGGCTCGATGTTCATATTGTTGCCGCCTTTCAAACACTTGGGTTACGTGGCAAGAATCTTCAAGCCACTCGATGTGTCCTTGGGGGCAAGTCTTGAGTCAAGCCTGTCACCTTGTTCTTGACTCCTCCATTCAGGAAAAATCCTAACAAAGACAAGGGGGTTAGAACCTATTAAATTACTAAGGATAATTACTTAGTGTGATGGTGTTATATTGATTAAGTTGTTTAGGAGTTTTGAAATTAACCAGTGGAAACAAAAGATAACAAGATGCAAGATTTAAAGCAGATAAGCATAGTAATGACACGTAATGACACTCAATATATATATAATCGAAAGAATTGATCAAATAAATCACCAGTGCCTTAAATGGATTCAACAGATAAAATAATGTGCTTGCATGCGCTTGAAAGAATGTTTTTCAAATGTCTCTTGGTAATGTTTAAATTAATGTGGAATGTGAATGAATTAAATTAGGCGAAAAGGGGACTCCAGATATACCCGACGGGTACTTGGAGTATGTCCAAAAGTGAAATTTCATGGATACCCGCAAGGTGTTTATGGGATGGAATGGAGTCTCGGAGACTGTTGTTCATAACGCACCTACCAGGCTGTGACAAAGATCGGCGCCTGGAGGTCACTTTCCAATTGTTCCCACTCCTTTGGGTATTTTTCCACCACTTATAGTTTGTTTGAGGCGTTGGATTTTCGCCTGATGATTTGTCAATTTGGGAGGTGAAGACTAATTAATCTAGTCACTCAAGTGCTTTTGATGCAGCTTGACTAATCGAATGAACCACATCCAAGTACAGAGCATACACACTGGAGTCTTTGTAATTTTTAGTAAATTTTAAAAGAGGTGTTCTTATTAAAAATAAAACCCTCCAAGAACCTCTTTCAATCCAAGTCGACCTCAATCGTGGAATCAAGGAGGGGTTGATTTTATTATGATTATTAAAACAATTAATGAAAATGGAATCAGAGATACACAACACCTGTTTTCTAATTAGTCCTACCAAACATCTCTTTCCTGTTGCGGGTCAATCGGGAAGTCATGGGGTAAGTAGTATGATTAATTTTGAATTGAAAATATGGAATAATGCAAAATATTATCAAATTATACAATCCTACATATTATAACTACACTAGATTAAAAAAATATGAAAAAATGTAAAAAATGACACGGACGCGAATCCCCCTAGGGGGGATGGTGAATAGGCTCGAAAGAGAGCCTATTCGAAAATATTTTCTTTTAGTATAAATTACAATATCAGCAAACTGAAATTAATCCACTTGTTCCTTATATGGAATGAGACCAAATGTTTACAAATTGCAAAATTTTGAATTTTTGGGAAGACGGAGACCCCCTAGGGGGTTTCGAATGGTCCAAACATGCTTTCCGGACATCACCTCCTACTATTTTATGTTACAACTTCCTAAAAATAGAAATATTATAAAATTTAAATATGCCCTAAAGTACTTTGAAAGTACTTTTGGATGAACAAACTTTTTACCCAAAAATTCTAAGTTAAAACTAGTTTTTAAAGAAGAGGAAAAAGAACCAAGGAAAGCAATCTTTCCTTGGAATATTTGCATGATTTTGAGGCAGATAATATGAAGCACTTAAATTGATGAATATAACTTTTCATATTCTAATGAAACAACCATGCATTCAACAAGCTTGAGATCTACTTTCACAGCCTTGAAAAATGACAATTTTCCCTAAAACTAGATCTAGAATGCTTGTAAAATTTACTTAGGAATGAGATCTAGTTTATGATATTTAAGGCAGTAAGATATATGTAAAATTAATTCTAAAATTGATATATCTAAACAATTCTAAAGCTGCAAAACAAGTAACCGGACTGCTTTTAAGAAATTTGGAGGAAGAGGAACAAAAGAGCGCTTGTTGTTGGAATGCATCTGCAAAAAAGACTAGTTAGTGGAATGCCGAGGGACAGTGCCTTCAAAAAATAGTCAGATTCCCAATGGAGTCAAGCTAGATCCACAATTTGTCCAACCCCTGCTACCTGAAAACTAACAAACAATCCTGCACAAAAACCTTATGATATCTGGATAGAGATATATGAAAAAAGAGAGAGATTACATGCAAATAAACTTATTTAAACATGTATAATCTGAATATTCAAACATATATACTATGAGATATTTAAAAACAAGTAATCTTACTTGCCCAACTATACTCCTATTGATTCAGCTGAATCACTCAGGCCAGACAGGATTTAGATGCAGAAATCGAGAGAAAGACACAGGTAACAAAAAGCTACAAGACAATGTTAATTCCACACATATAAGATAATTACACCATTTTAGCCTCCAAAGAATCACTTCATTCCAATAGAAAAAGATATTACACAGTATTACAACAACAATAGCTTCTCAATCCAACTCTAGCTAACTCGAAAAGGAGACAGCCATGCTTTATTTATACAAAAAATTGAAACCCCAGCCCAGAGGGGGCGCAAATCCCAAGGAGATAGACAACTGCAGCTGAAGGAGAGTCCATCAATGCCTGATCTAAAGCTGAACTGAGCTTCCAATGATTCTACCTATCAATCGGAGGGCTGATTGAGTTGATACATCAACTTGCTGATTGAATCATCAACCACAGAGCTTCTAGAAGAGCCCACAAGTGTGGAGGAGAGAGAGAGGGCGCAATTCCCCATAAAGGAGGCTGAAGTGCACTCCCAGATAAACCCATATCACTTCTTTTTGTCAAGGATTTGTTAGATCCAGTCAATCCCAAGACGATGAGACTGATTTCAGTCAAATCGAAGCAAATCCCAATGATTTAGGATTTTGAATTCTCTCCATTATTTAATTTATTTATTAATTAAATAATCAATATTTGATTTTTAGGGATTTTTTATCTGAGTGATGGACAAATCACTCAAAACTTAGAAAAAGTGGGTCTATAGGTTCATTGGGTGCTCTTAGCTTGAAAATGAGCACCTACATGACTGAATCTGACTTCCGAGCCCACTTTTATTACAAAACCAATTTTTCCAATTAAACCAAGGATAATTTTAGGGGTGAAATTTAGCCCATGGGATATTTTTAGGGGGTTTTCTCCAAAAAAAAATTCGCCAATTTGCAATTTTTAAAGCCCTGTTTCGCCCAATTTTGATGGGGAAACTTTTTTCACCCTAAAAATTGCCAATTTATTATATCAACGATATAAAATCCTTAGAAATTAAAATATTTTTTAAAAATATCGCCAAACATTTTATAGTTGGTGTTTTTAGAATTGGTAAGATTCACCAACATTTATACACTTTTAAATAAGTATGGTTCCTTAAAATCATCCCTAAATTAAACTATTAAAAAATAGCCTAAGTTTTGGAAAAAATAAATTTTAATAAAAAACCCTCAAAAAATTAAAAAAAATAAAACCTAGGGTGACTTAGACATGTTCATATGACTCGACAATAATTCCTAGCA
Organism: Pseudotsuga menziesii; assembly: GCA_001517045.1. NCBI lineage: Eukaryota > Viridiplantae > Streptophyta > Pinopsida > Pinales > Pinaceae > Pseudotsuga > Pseudotsuga menziesii. The sequence continues at coordinate 790,470 of LPNX010502277.1, forward strand.
TGTTTATACATTGACACATAGACTCTAATAACCTCAATAGGCCCAAATTCCAAGCCGACCACCCCAACTTTGGAGGTATGGAGTGAAAAACTCAGAAATTATGAGTCGTTTATTCAACAATTGATAATAACCAAGGGAAAAAACACCCTGCACTGATTGGATTGACAAATGAGGTCTAGGAGACTGAGTCTTTTACAAACACTACCATGCTAGAACATTTTATTACAACTCCCACAAGGGGTATGAACATGTGATATAGTACAACAAAGCTTCCCTTAAGAAAGATTGAAGGTCTTTTGAAGACCGAACAAGTTATCCTTATTTGGTTCACCAGGATCACTTGATAAAAAACCACTAAGTGAAACTTAGGTGGTAACATATGGCTCCAACTGTAGGACGTGTGCTCGATCTGGTCATAGGGAAAGGAGAGTATACAAGAACATCGAAATCTCTGGTTTATATACCCTGTAAAAAACATCTCAACTTGACAAGAAAACCTTAGCAGCCCAAGCTTTATATAAAATCCAAATGAATCATTAAGCTGATTTATTCAAACAAAATAAATGCATATAAGTAATGAAAGAAATTTTTTATTATAGCTAAGTACAAAATAGAAATGCAACAAGTAAATGCTCTCTTTCACGGAGCTTATTTTCCTAGCATGATATAAAAAAGGTTAAGTGTAATAAAAAATCCAATGTATCCACCTAAGAATTTTATTAACATAAAAAAAATTCCTTGTCTTTGGTTACCAGCCAAAGTAAGGATACTTTATTCAGAAAATGCAAACTTGCGTGATGATCCAGAATGGGAGAGATGGATGGGAGATCATAAGAACATAATACTTCATCAAATTTCTTCCCAAACTAGTATGTGCTCGCACATGCTACCTCTATCTGTGACTGGATAGGACTGATATACCAATCATCAAGATGAGGCAGACTGACTACGTCATCATACTAATCATTAGGGCTTATCAAATGATAACTCGTTGTAGAAGCCCCAAGCTGCTCCAAATCATAAGGAACCTCTATATGTGACTTTTCACAACACTGTTTCTCAATGTCTTCATTACTGATACCTTTGTGTGGCTCTGCATGATATGACTCTGAATGATCATGTGAAAATTCTGAATGCTCTTCCTCCATACTAAGATTTTCCCAGGTATCCCTGCTCCCTTCTATGGATGAATCGTAGATTGGACTTCCAAATTTTTTTGAATAGACACTACCCTTGCTAAACATATCATGGATGGGATTCTCACAAGTTGGATTATCTATGAATTTCCAATAGTCATCACTCCCATCCATGTCATATGTGGGGGACTCTTCATCCATGGCAACATGCTCCTACCTATCCATGCCTTCCTTGTTGGTATCATATCCTGAGATATAACTACCCTCCTCCTATTCATAATAATCATCCTTCAAAGTTTTGGTTTCAAAGATATTACAAAAAGTTAAATTTTCCAAAACTTCATCTTTAAGTGATGAACATAGAGGAGTGTCATCATACACATCATAAATATCTTCATAAGTGTCGATCTCTATAATGGTTTCCTCATGAGGGCTTTCTGGAAAAGTATTAACATTGTAACACACTTGAGAATACTTCAAATATTCAATGTTTTCAGCTATGGTGACATGAGGAGAGTCTTCAACAATGTGTTCAATCATGGGCTCCTCGTGAAGCTCTTCAACATGATTGTCATGGATTTTCCCCTCCTCGGAATCTTGTTGTGTATTGGGAGATACATCATATTCTTTAATAAGACACTTAATTACTTCCTTTCTTAAATAACTATGAGGAAGCTCTTTGATGGGAGTATCATGGATCTCCTCTTCACTTAAATGTTCAAGAAGTGATTCCAATTCTTCAATACTTTGTATCATGGAAAAAGTTCCATCATATGTTTCCATGTGATACTCTATCCCAGATAGGTAGAAGGTACATATATTTTCAAGGAACTTTTTCAAACCATTCATACTACCCCTACCATCATGACACTGCTCTAAAAACATCCAAACGAAGCTTGGAAAAGAATTTATACATTTATTAGGAAGGCCTTGATAGAACCAACAATAGGCCTCACCCCAAAAAGTACCAACAAACATTTCCATCATATTTTCTTCATGAAGCACATTGGATTTAGCCATCAACTGAAGTAAATATTTGACATGCCAGACGGCCGAATCACCATAATTTCCATGAAATATTGGAAGCCATTTATATGCATCCCCCACACCATTAAAATAGTTAGGAAAACCCGGGATGTTTGAGAAATCGATAGGCTAAAAAATTCCAGTTATATGGGCACCATATTGCTCCTTTAATTCATCCATATAAAAAATTAATAGTATGCATTTGATATAACCATCAAACCTTATACTAAAAAGGTGGAGCTGTCAAGTGATGAGATTTAAAAGTTTTAACATGTTGCATGGGCTCATCTACACACAACAAAACTTCACAAGTTTATGAGATAAAAGGGTTTTATCCCTTCAATGGAGTCGCCATGTGAGAATAAAAATATACATTTAAGAACTCTCACAAGAATATCTTTTGCTTTTCTTTGTAAAAAATAAAAACTGAAAGAAATCAGTGGAGTCGTCAGATGAAAATTAAAGATATACTCTAAGCATTCATCAAACAAAGAAAAAACAAAAAGGAAGAAAACAAAAGTCATACTCTAGGAATAAAAAGATTTATCCCCAGCAATGGTGCCAAAAAGTGTTTCCGCCATTCAAACACCTGGGTTACATGGCAGAAATATTCAAACCACTCCGTGTGTCCTTGGGGGAAAGTCTCTAGTCAAGGTTGTCACATTGTTCTTGACTCCTCCGTTCAGGCTAACTCCTAACAAAGCCAAGGGGGGTAGACCCTATGAAATTACCAAGGCTAATTACTTAGTGTGATGGTGTTATATTTATTAAGTTGTTTAGGAGTTTTGAAATTAACCAATGGAAAAAAAATATAACAAAATGCAATATTTAAAGCAGATAAGCACAGTAATGACACTCAATATATATATAATGGAAAGAATTGATCAAATAAATCACCAATGCCTTAAATGGAGTCAACAGAGAAAATAATGTGCTTGCATGCGCTTGAAAGAATGTTTTGCAAATGTCTCTTGGTAGATTTTAAATTAATGTGGAATGTGAATGAATTAAATTAGGCGAAAAGGGGACTCCAAATATACTTGAGGGGTACTTGGAGTATGTCCAAAAGTGAACTTTCACGGCTACCTGTAAGGTGTTTGTGGGCTGGAACGGAGTCTCGGAGACTGTTGTTCATAATGCACCCGTCAGGGTGTGATAGAGATCGGTGCCTCGAGGTCACTTTCCAGTTGTTCCCACTCCTTTGGGTATTTTTCCACCGCTTACAGTTTGTTCAACGCGTTGGATTTTCACCTGATGGTTTGTCAATTTGGGAGGTGAAGACTAATTAATCTAGTCACTCAAGTGCTTTTGATGTAGCTTGACTAATCGGATGAACCACAGCCAAGTACAGAGCATACACACTGGATTCTTTGTTATTTTTAGTAAATTTTAAAAGAGGTGTTCTTATTAAAAAGAAAACCCTCCAGGAACCTATTTAAGTCCAAGTGGACCTCAATCAGGGAATCAAGGAGGGGTTGATTTTATTATGATTATTAAAACAATTAATGAAAATGGAATCAGAGATACACAACACCGGTTTTCTAATTAGTCCTACCACGCATCTCTTTCCCCTTGCGGGTCAATCAAGAAGTCATGGGGTAAGTAGTATGATTACTTTTGAATTGAAAATATGGAATAATGAAAAATATTATCCAAGTATACAATCCTATAGATTAGAACTAAACTAGATTGAAAAAAGATGAAAAAATGTAAAAAATGACACAAACGCGAATCCTCCCAGGGGGGATGCTGAATAGGATTGAAAAAGCCTATTTGAAAATATTTTTATTTTTATTAGAATAAATTACAATATCAAAAAATTCAAATTAATCCACTTGGTCCTTATACGGAATGAGACCAAAGGTTTACAAATTGCAAAATTTTGAAATTTTGGGAAGACGAAGACCGGTTGGGGGGTTTCGAATGGTCCAAAAATGCTTTCTAGATAGCACCTCCTCCTATTTTATGTTACACCTGCTAAAAACCATCAATATTATCACAGTTAAATATTCCCAAAAATACTTTGAAATAATTTTTAGATGAACAAACGTTTTACCCAAAAATTCTAAGTTAAAACTAGTTTTTAAAGAAGCAGAAAAACAACCAAGGAAAGCACGCTTTCCTTCGAATCTTGGCCTGATTTTGGGGAAGCCAATATGAAGCACTTAAATTTATAAATATAAATTTTCAGATTCTAAGGAAACCACCATGCATTCAACAAGCTTGAGATCTACTTTCACAGCCTTGAAAAATGACAGTTTTCCCTAAAACTAGATCTAGAATGCTTGTAAAATTTCTTTAGGAATGAGATCTAGTTTATGAGATTTAAGGAAGAAATATATATATAAAATGAATTCTGAAATTGATAGATCTAAAAAATTCTAAAGCTACAAAACAAGTAACCGGACTGATTTTAAGAAATTTGAAGGACGAAGAGGAACATAAGAGCGCTTGTTGCTAGAATGGATCTGCAAAAAAGACTAGTTAGTGGAATGCCGAGAGACAATGCCTTCAAAAAATAGTCGAATGCCCAGTGGAGTCAAGCTAGATCCACAGTTCATCCAACCCCTGCTACCTAAAAAATAACAAACAATCCTACACAAAATCCTTATGAGATCTAGATAGAGATATATGAAAAAAGAGAGGGATTACATGCAAATAGACTTATTTAAACATGTATAATCTGAATCTTTAAACATATATACTATGAGATATTGAAAAACAAGTAATCTTACTTGGCCAACTACACTCCTATTTATTCAGCTGAATCATTCAGGCCAGACAAGATTTAGATGCACGAATTGAGAGAAATACACCGATAACAGAAAGCTGGAAGACAATGTTTATTCCACACATATAAGAGCATTTCACCATTTTAGCCTCAAAAGCTTCACTTTATTCCAATAGAAAAAGATATTACACAGTATTAAAACAGCAATAGCTCTTCAATCCAACTCTAGCTAACTCGAAAAGGAGGCAACCATGCTTTATTTATACAAAAAATTGAAACCCCAGCCCTGAAGAGGGCGCAAATCCCAAGGAGATAGACAACTGCAGCTGAAGGAGAGTCCATTAATGCTTGATCTGAAGGTGAACTGAGCTTCCACTTAGTCTACATGTCAATCGAAGGGATGATTAAGCTAACACATCAACCTGCTAACTGAATCATCAACTACAGAGCTTCCAGAAGAGCCCACACGTGTGGAGGAGAGAGAGAGGGCGCAATTCCCCATAAAGGAGGCTGAAGTGCACTCCCAGATCAACCTAGATCACCTCCTTCAGTCAAGGATTTGTCAAATCCAGTCAATCCTAAGCCGATGAGACTGATTTCAGTCAAATCGAAGCAAATTCCAATTATTTAAGATTTTGAATTCTCTCCATTATTTAATTTATTTATTAATTAAATAATCAATATTTGAGTTTTAGGGATTTTTTATTTGAGTGATGGACAAATCACTCAAAACTTAGAAAAAGTGGGTCTATAGGTTTACTAGGTGCTCTTAGCTTGAAAATGAGCACGTACATGACTGAATTTGACTTCCGAGCCCACTTTTATTACAAAACCAATTTTTTCAATTAAACTATTAAAAAATAGCCTAAGTTTTGGAAAAAATAAATTTTAATAAAAAACACTCAAAAAATTTAAAAAATAAAACCTAGGGGGACTTAGACATGTTCATATGACTTGACAATAATGCCTATCATGTTTATACATTGACACACAGACTCTAATAACCTCACTAGGCCCAAATGCCAAGCCAACCACCCCAACTTTGGAGGTATGGAGTGAAAAACTCATAAATTATCAGTCATTTATTCAACAATTGATAATAACCAAGGGAAAAAACACCTTGGGCTTATTGGATTAAAAAATGAGGTCTAGGAGACCGAGTGTTTCACAGACACTACCATGCTAGAACATTTTATTACAACTCCCACAAGGGGTATGAACATGTGATATAGTACAACAAAGCTTCCCTTAAGCAAGACTGAAGGTCTTCTGAAGTCCGAACAAGTTATCCTTGTCCAGTTCACCAGGCTCACTTGATAAAAAACCACTAAGTGCAACTTAGGTGGTAACACATCTTTCATCCACCGTAGTGGCTCATTGTTCATCTTTCCACCGTCGCCACGGTTCCAATTCCTTTAACTGCATCTGCCGTTGCAAAAAATTTTCATACTTTCTCCCACTGTAGCGGCTCGCTTCTGACTTACTGGCCGTCCTTACCGGAGTGAGTCTTCCCACTTCCCCAACGCGCGTCATTCGCGATCCTTGTCAGTCCAAAGATCATTTCCTTTACGACGTATCGACTTCTTTTTAGCGACCCATACGCTACATCGGCTCATTCCTTCACTTGTTTTCACCACTGCAGATCAATGAGTAATACTCATCCGCCACGTAAGAAAGAAAGGAAATAAGCAGTCACCATTGTGGCTCTCCTTCGGTGACCCCGTTCTCTACAGCAGCTCAGTTTTGGCTAACTCAGTCGACAGGAAAATTTCATACTTAGAGAATTTTGAAAATTTCTCATGTCTGCTGAACACACAGAGGTTGATTCCAGCCTCGGTTAGCTTCTCTTAATGGCCCATAGAGGCCCAAAGCTACAACCTTGGGCTCTGATACCAATATGTCACATCCCCAACCCTCTTACCAGCGGAGAGGACACGATTCATCATAATCATGCTAACCATCCGGGCTAAACTAAGCCCCATGAACATAATATAAAATGTATAATGTAGTGGAATAAAAACATGCATAGAAGCAAAAAATCATAATACATACACATATTTATGACTACTTAACATACAATGGAAGCAAATACATATCATTCACACATTTTAGCATTCATCATGTTCATTTACAAAACAATACGGTTGCAAGGGTTTAAGCACAAGAAGATACTTATCTTTAACAAAATCTTGTCTCGCAACCAGCTACGTCGCTGCAATGTTCCACCCAACCATAGGCTAGTGTGCTCATCAATATCTCAGCAACACTGCCACCCCTAAGCTGGGCATGATTCCATAAACAATAAGGGGAACTAGTAGGTTCACACATATCCAAGGATACACAACTCACCCAAGCCAACACAGTTGGGTTTATCAGGCTAACAGGGAGTTGGAAAGGTTGGCTACTAAGCTAGTGAGCTCGCTGAAGAACTATGGACACCTACACCATAACTATCTTGACTCATAAAACATCTACACACACCCAACACAAGCCTAAGGATCCCCTTCTCTGCTGCACAGTCCCTCGGTCTATGCCTTCCCTTTAAGTGTTATTCAAGGGGTGCAAAGAAGAAAGCCAACCATCTAGCTCTATCTATGAGGCTCCTGAACAAACTAGGTTTATCAAGCAGACTCAGACCCCATTTCCACTCCAAAACAATCCAAAGACCAACAATGGTATGCACATAGCAATTAACAACTCTGGAATTGAAGGAAGACACACATAGACCAATTCAGGTATGGAAATTGGTTAAAACAACTCAGATAGTGACAATCAATTCCTAGAGTCATTTATGGCATGGACAAAACGAATCACAACATCCCAAATTTTTTGGAGAAGATAAAACAATCCCCTAGCCTGCATAAGATGAAGAACATGGCCTTTTACGACGTGAAGGAAATTCAGACACACAAAGAAAAAAATCGGGAAAGGAGATTGCAGAATGTGAATGCCCTGTGGCCAACTCTATGCCTGCGTGAGTGTAGAAAAAATAACTGTGTGAGAGTAGAATGAGGTTCTCCCTGCCCAAGTGAGGAACTGAAAGCGATCTGCCTCTCTGGGCATGCGTTTGGCCAAAGGACTGACAATCCTACCAATCATTGATGGCTGCCCATGCAGACGCTTCCCCAAGGTCATAACTTCCCAACCAACTTCTGGTGAATTAATTTGGTTGCTGAATCAGATAAGGGAAGAGGGTGAATAATACAAAATAGGTGGTTGACAGCTATATGGGTTCATCTAGTGACACATAGTTGCTCCCCAATTTCTCCCAAGGTTTAAACATCCCCCCTTATCCTTAGGAAATCATGCCTCTCTTTATTATTGTTGCATTGGCATAGCTGGTTGTGGGTATTTTAATTAAAATGCATATGTACATGGTGTCCATAATTATAACGTGCCTAGCTAGCACAAAATACCATCGACATCGATTTTAATCGCCAAAACATAAAACGATAATACATGGTGGGGATTTTTCCTTTAGCTCCACACCACGATTAATTACAATATATACATCATATACATTTAATATAGTCGGGGTCAAAACCGGGGTGTTATAGTTTGGATAGTGGAAGTGAAAGAATGATATTTCACCCACAGAGTTTCAGGTCTTTCCAAAGTCATAGCTATGATTTTTCTCATGCTTATGTATGCACAAGTGCTGGAAAACGTAGTTTGGGGTAAGTTAAAGGCCTAAGAGAATTTAGTGGCATGGATTCTTCCTCACTCATGAATTCTTAGCTGAATGAAGATTGAGTAGGTGACTGTTGTAAGACAACTTCACTCCATTGACTACATTCTCATATTGGGAAGGTGTGTGCTTTCCTTATCGATATACGATCAACATCTATACTAAGAAAAATGTTTTCTTGGAGCAACACACCATCTTAGGAACAAATATGTGAAACCAAGTAGCATAGCTTATAATTTTGTATAGCAATTTATAAATTATTGGTATTTGGGGATAAGTTAAAGGCCTTAGAGACTTTAATGGAATGGATTCCCCATCACTCATGACTTCTTAGCTGAATGAAGATTAAGTAGTTGATTGTTGCAAGACAACTTCACTCCATTATATACATTTTCATATTGGGAAGGTGCACACCTTCCTTATTGAGATACGATAAGCATATATATTAAAAAAAACAATTCTTGGAGTAGAACACCATCTCAGGGACAATTATGTGAAACCAAGTAGCATAGTTTATGATTTTATATAACAATTTATAATTTTTTGGGCTAGGATATAAGAAAACGATGTTAAAACTATATATATANCTCTTTATCACCTCTTCACTTAGTGCACCAGTTCTAATTGGGTTAATTAATAACACATTTTTCTTTAGTATATGTATTTAATTAATTAAGGATTGCTATCGTTTCTCATATTGTTATTGCAGTTATGTTCTTGGAATACCTAGTAAGTATCTGGGTGATAAATGACTGCATGACAAAAAATGTGGGTTATCATGCGAAATAAATGACAAAATCACCAAAAATGTTGGTCACCGCAATGTTTTAAGTGAAATATGACCAAATTTGAAGAATTTTAGGTGATTACATTTAAAAATGACTAAAATAAATTATTAATTTAGTCATGGGATAAAATATATATGACTAATTTAGTCATGGGATAAAAAATACGACTAGATCCTTTAAGTTAATAATTATATAAGAATCCATCCACAACATTAAAATTTAGGAAATTGTAAAATTTGTTTATCAAAATTGCAATTATCCATTATCAAGACAATTAATAATTGTAATTTTGACAGTAAAATTTTACGATTTCATAAATTTTAACGTTGCAGGTGGATTCAGAGACCCCCTTTAAAAGAGTTTTTGAATCCATCTACAACGTTAAAATTTATAAAAATGTAAAGTTTTATTGTCAAAATTGCAATTTTATATATCATGTATGAGATTTCGTCAAATAATTGCCGAAAATGGAAGAATGCACCATAATATTTAGCCTACTCCACCTACTTAACTGCAGAACACCATGATAATCATGATGCAATAGACGTTAGACGAATTAAAACTTAAAGCCTCGATTTAATAATATATAATTAATATACAATATTATAGTTGATGTATAATAAATATATAATATGTAATATAATAATATAATATAGTTAATATATTATATAGTTATTATATGCATTTAATATATTAATACATTATATTATTATGTTATATAATTAATATTAATAAATTTAAAAACACAAAAATACAAATAACAAAACAAATATAATAAAGAGAAAGAAACTAAATAAAAAAGAGGACACAATAAGGAAAAGAGAATGAGTGGGAAAAATGGGTAAGTTAGAAAAGATATGGGAAAGAAAAGGAGAGAAAAACAAATAAAGACAAGACATTTTTCAAAAAGAAACTCCCATAAATTTATAAGAATTACATCATGGAGAGAAAATTCTCCCTTATTAATTTACTTGTGTGCCAAAAGTATTAGTGTGAATATCTCCATAAACCACAAAACATTGGTTCCATTACCATTATAAAGTTGTTTTCTACACCATATGGATTTGTATCTCACCTCATGGTGGTAGCTCAACAACCTACCATCCTCTCAAATCAATGAATTTTCCCTCCCCTCTTGAATCTCATATAGAGAATTACCAATATTGAGAGGACGCATACACAATCAGCTGAAATATTCGTTTTCACACTAAAACACCTCATTTAGATATTAGTAAGGTTGTGAACGAAGGTGATAAATCCCTATATTATAACTCACTTGTGATTTAAATTGTGATGACTCTCATCCCATCGACGATTTGGACGTTGGAAAAGATTTGGAGGTGGAGGCGGGGAGAGAGGAGACTGGTTAGGGCATGGGGTGCGGGAGAGGGGTAAGGTAATTAGTGTTTGTTTCTCAACTTTTTAAATGTATTTTAAAATTTTAAAATGGTTTTTAATTTTGGATTTTTTTAAATTAATTGTTATTTATTTTGTATTTTTTTAAATTAAATGTTAAAATTTGTATTTTTTTAATTGTTTGTAATTTTGGGTATTCGACATTAACGGTTAGGGTATTTTTATCATTTATTTGAGGCTCTAAATTAGGTGATACTTTCTTTCTCTCTTTATTTTTTATTTTTATTCTTAGTTTTTAGTTTTTTCTATATACACTTTTACATCTTTACATAAATATGAGTAATTCACCGCATTTTCCAAAAAATGTTAAGGGAATACCTAACGTAGTTACCCTATAGAACCTTTATGAATTTATGGAGTCATTAGAGAAACATAGGGAAGCGCGAGAGGCTAAAATTTATGAATATATAGAATATTTAGAGAAATGTAGGGAAGAAAGAGAAGTTAAATTCAAGATAGAGTTAAAATCTATGCTCCATAATAAATAATACATCTTTTCAAGAAGAGACCCAAAAAAATTAGACGATAAGATAAAAAAAATTGGAGAACAAGGTAGAGATAATGGAGACTACATTGCATGCAATGAAAATTCAAAAAACACCCGAACAAGGAGATGCAGATACAGTAGAAAAATATTAAGTTAAAGGATAGAATTAAAGAGTTAGAGGAAAAATTTAACCACAACCTAACCCTAAATAATATAGAGGTAAAATAAATATTAAATCCATTAAAGAGGAAATGAATAAGCTCATGGCCTTAGACCATGAGTGTAACAAAATATCTTTAAACCTCATAATTTTTGTTTAAAAGAGTAGGATGAAGAGGATACGTTAGCCATCATAAAGACAAAACTTCACAATATGTTACAAATTGAAACTATCGGTCTCACAGAAGCAAACCGGTTGGGGGAATTAATTGATAATAAAAAAAGGCTAATATGGTTAAGGTTAGTTATACCGAACAAAAATAAAACATACTCAGTAAGACATCAACTTTAAAAGGCTCGGGGATATTTATAAATGAATAACTCATTCGAGAGGATCAGGATGAATTAAGAAAGGAGGTCCAAAAGGTAAAAGAAGCTAGGAAGGAGGGAAAATGGTCATTAATGAGAAACATGAAAGCTGTTATTGGAGATAGAAACCAAAATGATAGTAATAAATAACAATTTGACACACTCTAGATCTTCTCCTAGAACTATCGAGGATTTCCATGGAACAAAGGCCCTAAGTTAAGTTGGATCCTCAGAGAAATTGATATTATATTATTGGTTCAAACTTGGGAACACGAGGAGTCCAAGGTCCCTGATATAAATGGATATGTCCTATGGTCAATATGAAATAAATGTTCATATCGTAGAGGCATTGGGGTTATAGCATGTTACATTAGGAAGAACATATCCCCACATGTTAGGCTTTATAAGAAAGACCCTTACAACCAATTTATTTGGATAGAGATCACATACATTAATGATGAAAAAACCTACATAGCCATAGGTTATTTTCTCCCTATTAATTCCAACTTTTATTAAAAATCAATTTAGATAAAAATTGTCCTTATAATGTTTTAGAACATGATATTTATAGTTTGATGAAGGAAGGAAATATCCTTTTAATAGGTGACTTCAATGCTCGAACTTCTAATAAACAAGATATTCTTTTAAGCAACTATTACAACCTAATCCTCTTTGGTTAGACAAAGACCTTGAGCTAGATAATAGGTACAAAAGAATTTTTGAAGTTCTAGGTGAAAATTTATTCATGACTCAGCTGGTAAAATTTTGTAGTCATCAAGATATTATCATTTGCAACGGTCTCACAAAATGGCCAAACTCTAGCCAGATCACCTGTATCCATGGGCTTGGAAGTAGTGTGGTAGATTATGCTATATCTGATATTCCTATATACAACAAATTAATAGATTTCAACATCTTCAACAATCATGATCTCGATTCTGATCATATACATTTAATTATAACTGTCAATATTTCCATGCATAACGATCCCAAGGAGGAAAACTATCATTGCCAAAAGCACTTGATCTTTGATAAAAATAAAGCTGAATTTTTTCTCCATGATCTAAGAAATGAATTGTTTCCTTTGTCTAGTATGGAGAATATAGAAAATATATTCCATAATTTTGCTACAACCCTCTCATCATCCATTAACAAGTTCTCTATTAAAGACTTGACTAAAACGAGCAATAGTAGAAACAACCTTTGGTATGATCAAGAGTGTAACTTTCAAGTTATGGAGATAGTTAAAGATTTGTTATTAGGTTTTAATGACTTGGATACCTCAGTTAATTTAAATATACTTCCTCTAGAATCCTATGACATTTTGATAGGTATGGATTGGATAGAATCTCATAAAGCTGTTATCGACTATTTGCATAAAAATTTTAGTAGTGTGGATGAGGAGGATAAGTATCATATAGTGAATGAAATTTATAGACCTTTTATCTACACGACAAATTTCAGCACTACAACGTAAAAAGTGTATTAGGAAAGGGTGTCAACTTTATGGCATCAAAATTAAAGAATTTGAGCCCGCAAAATAAAAAATGGAATTGGAACAATTTCCTATTTTAAAGGAATTTGAAGTTGTATTTTGTGATAAGATATCAGTTTTACCACCTAAACAATATTTAGATTTTAACATAGATCTAATGTCGTTTTCAACACTAGTATCATGAGCTCCATATCATATGAGTATCCCAGAATTAACGAAATGAACAATACAATTACAGGAGTTACTATAGACAAATGATATATTCATCCTAGTGTATCTCCTTGAAGAGTACCTGTTTTGTTTGTGGTTGTGCTAGTAATATGATAAATTGTAATGTATTATTATTGTTTACTTTCGTGCATGGATAACTTATAGTTTATGAATAGATAACCAACCATTGATGGCAGATAAGTAGAAGAACGCGAGCTAAAAAAAATTCGGTCGACAAATTTTTTTCTGGCCGACAATTTTTTTTTTGCGTTTGGGTTGTAAATAATGGTTCCGTAACAGAAAAACATTGTTTGGCGGAATAATTATGTGGCTGAATAACCTCTGAGACCTGAAACTTGCACAATTTTCAGGCTTCTCCATTTTCGGAAGGTAAAATAGATGCCTTACGGATGAAATCATGAAGTTGGGTGTCTATTTTGGGGGGGTCTATGACAAAATCGAAGTTGTTTTTACATGTTTCTCAACTTCGAACAAAGAAAAGTTGTATTTGTGTTTAGAATTTCACTTTCAAGTAAAAACAAAAGTTGTAAACAATCGTGTTAGCTTTCTATCTGTTATTTTTCAGAATTTTTTTATTGGCATTTGATATGTCATTTTAGCAATTGTTTGACAGTATGTTCTTAAGTAATGAAATTATGGTAAATAGTCATGTCGGAAGACGTAACTTTATTCATTATTAAATTATTGTTTATTAAAAACAAAATATGTTAGTACAATCTAGACAGATTGTACTAATGCATGACTATAATTTTGTATCCAACAGAGACATACAATAAGTATTAGAATTTTTTGAAGTGAACCTACCTGAAAAACTATCATAAAATTGACATGTTTAGGGAGACGTTACACTTTGTATAATTTTTCATTTCATAACACAAAATTGAAAGTATCCTTTTGAAACTAACACATCAAACTTGCATACCACTGGTTTTTCAATTTTTTTCATAATGTCATTTTGAAGTTATTGATTTTTCATTTCACTGGTTTTTCTTAAAATTTCAAGCAATCCAAACCCCTTATAGGAAAAATATTCTAAGTATTTACTGTATGTCATGAAATTTAATAAAAATCACATTTATAGAAACTAGATTGAATTATGCATGTAATGGTAGTATTTGTGAAATGAAATAGCAAATATTTCATATGATCCGATATGTCCGAAATTGCAAAAAGCTTCAGGAAAAAGCTGGAGCACTGATTTCTAAAGATTTGCAGGTGTTCGGCCGAACATGTTTTTCGGCCGAACAATTATTAGTTCGGCCGAAACGTTAGTTTTAACTAACGGAATAATTGTTCAGCCGAAAAAATAGTTCGGCCGAAAATACTTTTGTTTTTTTCTCGTTGGCCGGGAAAAATGCCCCGGTTGAAAACACAAAATTCATATTTATAAAAAATATGAATTACACATTTTCGCATTTTTTAAATGATTCGTATTATACAAATACTCTGTAATTTGTAAGGTATGTACTGCGAATTTTTTGAATATATATATATATATATATATATATATATATATATATATATATTTGTATTTCAGAGCATTTTTAGGAAGATTATTTTTATCTTTGTTGCATTTCTAGGCTTGTAAAGTGATTATTTTTTTTATGGTGAAGATTCTTGCTAGGGAGAGCTATTATAAGTTTAAGGTACAAATTAAATAATCATGGGCAACAAAAGAAACCGAAGTAGAAAATATGATCGCACTCGAGATGATGCCGAACATTATGCCAAAAATAATGAAGCTAGAAGACGCAAATTGCAAGATCAAAATATTACAAATGTTGAGGAAATTCTTGATGATGATGTTAATAGAGATTTGGATCATAATGTTGATGATATGAATGCTCAAAATCATATTCGAGAACAAGAAATTGACCAAGGTATCTTCAAATATTGTTTTGTTTTTTTAAATCCAATAATTGTTTTTGTAAATGTTTATAATGTTGAATATGATTTACGAAACACATATACAGATTTACTTCATAATCTTGATCAAGATGTTGAAGACATTGATGAAACCGAAAACGACGATGTTGAAGACATTGATGCAAATACGCGTTCAAGTATAGGTATGTACATATATATCAATTGGTTCTTGTCATTGGGATCCCATCTAGTTTTTATTTAGTACATGTTTTGCTTTAGGGTTAAAGGTTTGTTCTCCAAAATATGCTAAATTGTAATTTAAATTGAAATATGTAGGTAGTTTCATCATTGAAGATGA
>LPNX010502355.1:0-21204 GCA_001517045.1 Pseudotsuga menziesii
TAATTGAGAGATACACGACCAAACAATGAAATACAAATGACCAGAAAAATGACCAAAATCCGCATATCAATGACCAAAAATCAGTTTTGGTGGCTAATTTATGGTATTTTATTACGCAACCAAATTTGGTCATATTTGATCATTAATTTGGTCACAAATGTGGTCATATATTTGGTCATTGATTCAAATATATGACCAAATATATGACCACATTTGTGACCAAATTAATGACCAACCGACAATCTATAAATGACCAAAATAAAAATGACCAATTTTGGTCATGTAATAAAAGACCGCAAATTAGCCACCAGCGATCGCCAAACCAAAAGTGGTCATTGATATGCGGATTTTGGTCATTTTTTTGGTCACTAATCTCTCATTTTCCACTAGTGTCATGATTTTCTCCTTAATACAATAAAAAAAGGCTTACATACCTTCTTCATCAAAATCGCTTTCAATGTCCCTTTCAACCGCGCTGAACTCATCCACCCTGGGCTTGATATTGAGCCATTTTTTCATTACAATAGCAGGCCAGAACAACTGCAGGCATGTACACCAGAGAAAATAGAATTTAAGCCAACTCTCAGTCTGTATTTATCAAATTTAGGTACCCAAAAAAAAGTGAAAAATGAGCTCCTAATCACACTATCATAGAGAATTTAAAAGCCTCCGTGCTTGAAATTAGAAATTGCATACGACAAACAAGTACCTCTCCACACTTTCTCCTATGGCCCCTCATGTTGGTACTCATCCGATAGGCTCACGGGGTCGCTTAGTTTCACTTCAAACTTAAAAAACCCTAGATAGTTTATCTGGCAATTTAGTTCTCAGAATGGATTATGACAATACAATGGGGTATTTCCCCAAAATCCAAATGGATTATGACAATATGTATTTCCCCAAAAGCCATTGCAGAAGCCTCACAGAGACTGCATCAAACTAACCTAAAATATAATTTATTAATTCAATTCAGTTCACCTTTCCTTGGATGGATCAATCCTCTTCGACGGTTTGGCCGTGGCAGAAGCGCTTCTGTTTCTGTTGGAGAAGGCCTATTGGCAATGAAAGAATGAGAATTTGTATCATTAAATGCCCCTTGAACATGACATTAAGCTAACAGGTGCTATCAAGCTAGGACAGGAATAAATGAACCTAGAGAGCTACCATCATGTGAAATTTGAAAGAATTAAATAAACCTGCAGAGCTACCATCATGGCCCAAGAAAAAATTAGAAGCACATCACATCAAAGATCGACATAGGTGGAAGGGCATCACATCAAAGGTTAACACAAGTGTTTGGTGGGTACAATCCTATCTAAATAAACACTGGATTCATTTACACTTGAGTGATTACAAATTTACATTTCTGTGAGAAGTGCCTTATACAGGTGCTAGGGCTAGATTACTTAATACTAAGAAATTACAAAACGTCTGCAAAAAATTGTGAAATTAATACTTTATCTACTCCTATGTGAGAAACCTAAACGAACAATTACTCGATCAATTATTTCTTCACTTAAAATACATTAAAAACTTCAGCAAAGGTAGCAAGGTAGCATAGTCAACAGCATTATATACAGTGCCCATTAATACGGATCCAGAGCCAATTACAAAGGCAGGGCACTTATTCGTCTCTCCCACCTCTATCGTGGTTATCCCTGCTTATGACGATAGATCAACTTGAATGGATGGGTCAATCACTGAATAAACTGGTGTTCTTGGCACTCCCATCACTTATAGGTAACATAAGTATGGCATTTAAAAAGACTGGGTGAGTTAATGCAAGTCATCGTAAAGAGTCAGTGGCATCTAAAAGACTGTGATTCGAAAGAGGTTGTTCAGAACATTAATTTTAATAATAATAACTTAGTAATGGAGGTTTCAGCAAACCTAAGCCCGCACATCTCCCATCGCCTGCAGTGTGCAGTCTGAATTTATAAACCTAAGCCCGCACATCTCCCATCGCCTGTAGTGTGCAGTTTGAATTTATACTTTGCTAATCAGAGCCTGAGCTAAACCAATAGAGAAACGAAAAAATAATTTAAAAAATAATTATTTAATACACTCAAAAATCAAACTATGAAATTTTTTTAGAAAACACACAAAAATTTATGCCAACTCTCAACTAATCCACGTGACTGAGTTAATGCTGCTAACGTTAGCCCGTCGCCGGGTCTTGGGGCACAAAGTCCCATGCCTACGTCACCTATATAAACCAATAAAAAACAAGATAAATCAATATTTAAATAATTCCCAAAAAAAATTTAATACAAACTATAACAAAAATTATATGATTTTGTTAAAGTTGCAACAAATTACTTCAAATAATCGCCTTGAGCGATTCATATATATCCCCTCGGGGGGGACATAATAATACATACTATTTTATTTTGTTAATTTGATTGTTTAAATGATTTAATAAAATATGAAATAACTAATAATTTGACTTTAAATTTTTATTTAAAATAAAACTTAAATAGTATTTCAATAATATCCATTCAAATCCATTTATGTTAAATTACTTTAATAACAAAAATATTATTAAAAAAAATAAAATAAGACCACAAAGAAACAAATAAAAAGCATATAGATAAGGAGAAATATAGTATGTCCTAAAATATTGAATTTATTCTGAAACCTGATTTTGCTACTCATCAATCAAACAACAATCCCGAATGGAATAAGAAGCCAGAGGATAATTGCAAAACTCCACAGACCACCCAGCACTATAACCGCTTGAAATGCAAAGAAACAATCGTTCATACGCAGAAGCCATTTTGTCACATCCCCATCCCTCAGACCGACGAAGAGGACGCGACCAACACCATGCATACGAGCAAACAACCCCATGAAACATAAACAAGGATAAATGCTGAGTTACAAAGCTTAATCATAATGCATACTAGATAACCAGATGCACGCTAAGATGAAGAATCCATCATCATACATGCACAGTTTCTCAATGCATAAATCTTTATTCATACAGCGGAAGCAAACATATACATAAAACAACATTCACATGTTCATCATGATTCATGAAACAGTAGATTAATTGCAGAGATGAAATAACAGCAGTACTTATCTTTTGATGAAGAATCCCGCAACCAGCTACGTCGCTGCAACGTTCCACCCAACCATAGGCCAGCGTGCTCATCAATCTCTCAGCACACTGCCACCCCCAAGCTGGGCATGATTCCTCCAAGGATAACGGTCAATGCAGGCTTACACATAGCCGAGGGACACAACCAACCAAACCAACACCGCTGGGTTTACCAGGCCTTCCTCAATCGGCCAAGCCAGCACAGTCCGAAGACCAACCACTGCACACCCACAGCATAACAATCCCTTCACAATCCTGTGAAGAAGGTAAGGACAACCAAGGATAATCCCAAACAAAAGACGAGCACAACTCAAGTCCACCAGACCACACAGAGTTGTTCTTGGCCCTCACGTGGCCAAAACAACTCAGCAACTATACCCAAACCAGGGTATATCAGCAGCCCAAACTCACAATGAAATGATGGAAACAATCCACAGTTCCAAACAAGGAAAACTTAGCCAACAGCACACACAATTCACAAATGTAACGGCTGGCAACATCACACAGCCCACCAAACAGAGGAGAGGCCAACTCCCAGCGTGGACAGAGGAATACTCAACCCACGGATTGGAAATCAACAGTGGTCCAAAACGAAATTGGACACCACAGCCAGCAAAACACGCGGGGAAGACAACAGTCCCAGAACGCAATCAGAGAGCACGGCTCACGACATGGGAAACGACTCCAACAGTATGTGCTTGAGGAAAAACTTGCACCCAACATCAAAACACAGGGGAAGACATACCCAATTCCACTCAATGGAAGGACGTGAATGATCATCGATCAGCAGCTCCTCTCCTGGCTGCGTGAGAGTGTACAGCTCCCCTCATGCGCGTGGATAAACAACCAATGGGAGGAATGGGCAAACCACAGAGAGCATGCGCGAGAGTGCGTGAGGATAACAACACCGACCTCTGCCTGAGGAAGATGAACAGACCATCCAAAATCAAGTGAGAATGAACAGACCACGGCTCTACGCGTGAGCATCAATAGACGTCGCAGTGAAGGTGAACTGATTGGGATGGAGTGGAGTGAATGGAAATTCGTGGGTGGAGTGGGCATGTGGGTAAAGGACTGACAATCCTACCACTCCACTCCCAAAACAATAACTGCCCCAACTACCTCCATCAAGACATCAAAACGGTTGGGTGAGACAAGGAAAGGTGGCAAACACACAAGGTGGTGACACATGGGTTTTTCCCCCATAACCAAGGTTTGACATCCCCCACCCCTTATCCTTCGGAGCCATGCCCTTTTCATTCAACGTTGCACTGTCGTAGCTGGTTGTGGTTTATTTTAATTAATGTGCATGTTTACATGATGCCAACCATAATGTGCCGAATAGAACGATATACCATCGGCAACTATCCCCATTGCCGAAACATGCACAACCAAATCGATGGTGGGGATTTTGCCTTTAGCTCCTCACCATGATTAATTACATTATATACATCATGCAAACGGGGTCAAAACCGAGACGTTACATTCCCCTCCCCCTTGGAATAACACCGGCCTCGGTGTTCCATTACATATATACAATACATACTCAATTGCACATCAAAATTTCAAAATTGCAGATCTGTCGCATGTTCAATCATTTACTTTGAACGTTCAAGACCAAGCCCCTCAGCTTCCATGGAATCTTCCTGCTGGTTCTCAGCTTCCAGCTGATCCCGAAGTCTAGGAACTCTGCGGCTATTGCCTTCATCATGTTCCCTCATTGGGCAGTCCCGGTGTAAATGATGTCCTCCGCATCTCCAGCATCTCACTGGATGCTTCATCTTTACCTGCTCAATTTCCTTTGAGTCTTCATGCTTGGACCGTTTCCTATTGGGTCGCTTGGACAATTGTCCCATCGCTGATCCACCTTCCTTTCCCTTGCCGATCGCTCCCAGAAGGCTTTTCACCTCCCTTTGCAAGCCAATAGAGTCTTGCAAAATTGGGTGGTTCATTTCACTCTGCCTTTCCTGTATCTTGAGTATCCCCCCAATATTCTCTTGGGTCTTGGAAATCACTTGAAGGAGACTTCCAGCTAAGTCCAACAACTTTTGATCTGCTGCCATGATCAATGTGCACCACCAGGTATCACTCTTCTCACCTGTGAAATGCGCCATTGAAATTCTATCAGACCAAGCGTAATATAGACATTAAAATCAGTCAGTTAATTACCCAATTGGCATGACAGTCCAAGTCTTATCAAGGAGACTTTCATATTTTTCATGCCTTCCCCCAACAGGCACATGAGCTCATTCATGTCCATTCCTGGGCAGGGAATTAACTATTCCAGCATTCACAAATTTGCTTAAGCAAATACACACATTTCATTCTCAATCATACATGCATTCAACATTCTTTTGTTTTCACAATGCATAAACATATATATAATCAAAGGCAAGAGAGAGCAGTAAGAGTTTTTCCCCTCTTTATTTTGTTCCATCCTGGAACCCACACCATCGCAGTGGCTTTTCATGCTCTCAACCTCTTTCACTTCACCGTGAATGCTGGACCAATCTCTCTTGGTCATCACACTTAGTGTCTTTGGTCCATTCTAGACCTCTAAACCATGGAGTCTCTCCACATGGTTTGTCTTGGCTGCTAGCACTCCCCCGTCTTACTAGCACCTTTTTCATTACTGCTCATTCCGAGCTTTCCAGGACAGTCACATGCCCATATGCACCCCTAGGATGCTCTCATGGTCCTCGCTCCCAACGATACCTATATCCAAACATTGAATAAATTCACATGTTTAGTTTATTCACATCAGTTTTATCTCTAGAACAAGAGCTCAAACATCATAACCAAATCATATACACATGTGTTTTCATAAGCAAAATAATCCAATACTTATCTGTATTGTGCCTTTCCTCATTCGTCCACAGGCATTAGAGGAAATTTCAACTCAAAATGGGCCTTTTAACTTTTATTCAAATTCCATGTCATCATGTGTTAGCCAATGAAATCGCTTTAAATCTGCCTTGGGATCGCCTATGGACTTAGATGTTAGGTCAGCACGCAGGCTTCTCCTCAACATCAAATAATTAATGTCCATCCAGTACACAATCATGTCGACTGGGCTTGGAACTTTAACACGACCATTTCTGGGTCGAGGATCTACTATGGATCCTCAGGCATATAACAGCCCAACATACTTATATCAGCATACACTTATATCAACAATAACCCTTACTCCGCAACCCCTCACAACAACCATTTACCATTTTACCTTTACCTTTTACCTTTACCTTTAGCCTATCGACACAAGCAACACAAGCAATACAAGAAAACTCATCAGCGTTATTGCTCTAAAACGGTAATCACATTTCTCATCATTCACTATCAAGTATTGAGACACCAGGAGTGCATCCACTCCCTAGAGTGTAATCAATATTGAAAACCCTTTCATGATCCAACATCGGAAAAGTGTGCACCCTTCTCCGGTGTGTGCCATGTAGGCCCTATTCATACTCAAGTGATCAGTCATCATGGAAATAAAATCAAACATGTTCTGCATATGGAATTTAATAATTAAACATGCATATTCATAGCAAGGGTCACAGAACACTTATCCATTTGCCGTCGCAGTATGCCTTTGTTAAGGAGGAAAGGAGGCTCCTTCCCTAAGTTAACAGTCCCTCAGTTTGCCATCCCAACTCCTTTTTACATTTCATATTCACGCATGTCTTACCGACATACTTTATACCATCTCACTCATGTTACTACCGAACATGCAGTGCAGATGAGACATTTCCAAAATGTCCAATGGCGTTTCACCCGAAACCCATTTCCAAGGGAAAACCTTCCCGTGAAGTTTGGCTCTTCTAGGTCATCACACATGATCTTCCTGCGGTGTGTATCCCTGCCACATTCATCAAATAGGCAAACAGTCAATCATTACCTGATAATACAATCCAATTGATCGTTCCATAACCAAGCAATGACATTGGTAATCAAATTCAATAAGAATTTGCAATTCTGTCTACTGCAGAAATTGACTTGTTTAATTGTGGGTTTCTTGTAAGCAGCACTACTATGCCCATTATAATTTTATGCTTACTATCATAACATGATTACCCACTTACCATGCGTCCCTCCTGACACAATCTTATACAAGCCAACAATGATTAGTAGTCATCAGCAATTCCTTAAATTTGAAATTCATAATTCAAATTTAACAACCAACTAATTTCACAACCATGAGACTCTTCTCATAAAGTTTGGTTCTTTTACATGGTAGATTCTGGCATTGGTCAGGGTCTTACCTCTCACTGCCATGCTCAAAATAATCTACCTGAAACATGAGCTACAAACATTCAACACAATCTTATGCAAGCCAATAGTGGCTAGTAGTTGTCAGTAATTTCTTAAATTCGAAATTCACAATTCGAATTTTAACAACCTATTATGCATATCATATGGTAGATTTCGGCATTGGTCAGGGTCTTACCTCTCACTGCCATGCCCGAAATAATCTACCTGAAACATGAGCTTCAACATCCAAACACAAGCTTATGCAAGCTAGTAGTGACTAGTAGTTGTCAGCAATTCCTTAAATTTGAAATTCACAATTCAAATTTAATTAGCTCTTTCACATGGTAGATTCTGGCATTGGTCAGGGTCTTACCTCTCACTGCCATACCCGAAATAATCTACCTGAAACATGAGCTTCAATCAACTAAACACTTGGTAAGTGATGCATATAACATTTTCATTGCTACAACCATCACTGAAGCATTTTCAGAATTTATAAAAAAAATTCAAGTACTTCTAACTGTTAGTCACATTAGTGTTTATCAAAGCTCATTTACTTCATGCAATCATTATCGTACTAACATTGCAAGGTATAGTCATATCATTCATACAATTAAATGAAATGTTCAGATACTCCTTACTTCACAAGCGTATCATTCCTACCACCTTGCTCTTCCATCGAGCATTTCTGGCAGCCAGTTGATCATGACTATCCTGCATTCATAACAGCCTTTGAAATGGCTCCTGAATTGTCATCAATTCATCATCTCAGTCATTAGTTATTCATAATATCACATGCATTTATCTCAATGCATTCATGCAATGCATCACAACATTTGCACCGGTACTTATGCGATCAGTCACTCACATCCTTCATGTGCATACATTCAATGCATAACTACAAGATTCATAAAATCTTCTTAATGTATATCCATTCAATGCTACCTTGCATTGATTCAGGAATACTATGCACTCAACCTACCAGGCATAGCCTAACCATGTCCTCTTTATATAGGATGCATTACTATAATCAATGTTATCAACATATACAGGTATGACACCATTCTACATTCCACTATTCACATGGTATGAGGTCTTTTACCTTTACCAATCCATGGAATTTGTCATAAGCAAACTCTTACCAGCATGGGTCTTACTTACACCCTTGCTGTGACCAATTTGGTTGGTCCTTTGCAGGAGATTGCAGAATTTGCTCACCAACTTTTGCTATGGACTTGTTGCTTTATCCCTTTCTTCATAGGGTTGCTGGTCACGATTGTCAGCATCAACAACATATTCCTCCGGGTCCATGTCATCGTTGGTTTTTCCACTAATGCCACATCAACACAATGATTATCATTAGTGGCTCATTATAATATATATAATTTCCAATATTCTTACCAACATGCAATATCCTATGCATGCAATACATATCTTCATGCATTTCATGCATAAACTTAGGAAATGTAGTTATAATCAGCAAGATAGAGTTTTAATAAAAACTTTCCTTTCAAATCCCTCATCCTGGCATGGAACTCCTTGTCCACACAACAGCTGGTTGACTTCACAGTCCTTGCTACTTCTGGCATGCAATTGTCCAGATTTGTCCATTTGATAACAGCGGCCATCATTAGCACTTTGTTGCGCCATGCTTAGATTCTGGTCACTTATCCTTGTTCCCTACCGGATAAGCTTTCCAACACCTATCCACATGCTTCATTCCGATCCCGGATGTGAAAACCACACCACTTCTAAGAATGAAGACTTTCACCAGGTCTCAGGCAAAACACACAACTGTATTTTGGTCCAGAATGCTAACTTTAGCCACCTCAATTCCGATGCACCATTCATCTTTTATGAATTTTGGGTTTAACTAATTGCCCAAAACATAGAATTTTCTTTTTACATGAACGACTATCTTAGGGGACAACGGGGGTCAAGGGGGCTTGCCCCCTTGTGGCTTCGGGCGGGTTGAGGGCAGCGCCCTTGTTTTTTTTTTGTTTTTTTTGTAAATCTTTAATTTTCGCGCAATTTGGCACATCAGATCGTTGCCACTTTCTCCATTTTAGCCCTGAAAATCCACTGAAAACTACTTGAAAATCCTACTGAAAAATAGCTGAATTTTTTTTTTCTTCAATCAGGTCTCTTCCCCAATTACTCTTCTGCTGAATCGGCTCGCAGACCACTAATCCTTCCACCGTTTCGGGCCTCAAATGGCTAACTTCTTCCACAGTTTCGGCTCCCGCTTCCACTATTTCTTCTGTAACAGCGGCTCTTGGAACCACTAATCGTTCCGACGTTTCGGCGGTCTCTCTCGTTGGAAGACTTAACACTTTGGCTTCCGCAACGATGGAACATGAAATGCTTTTGCTTCCGCAACGACGGAACATGAAACGCTATCTTCTTCTGATCACGGCGTCGTCAGTCGGAGGTCTTCCTTATCGAAAGACTTAGTGCTTTCGCTTCCGCAACGGCGGCTCACGAAACACTTTCTCTTCCGATTGGCCACTCTTTTCTTAAAGAAATTTTAACCTCGGGCGTCGACGGTCTTTGCACTTCGGAAAGCTTAGCGCTTTCGCTTCCACAACAGTGGAACATGAAACGCTTTCGCCTCCGCAACGACGGATGCACCAAGACTTTCTTCTTCCGATAGCTGGCGACTTTCCATACTTAGAAAATTTTTGAACTTAGTTTTCTTGCGGCGTCGGCAGTCGAAAAACTTACCCATTGAGCGACTAGCTGTTTCTCCATCCGCAACGGTGGAACGCAGAATCCCTTTCTTCTTCCGGCGGCAGTTTTTCTTATCGGAAGACTTAGTGCTTCTGGGTGCCACAACGATGGGTGCACAAGCACTTTTTCCTCCGGTAGTCAACGGTTCCGAGCCTTAAACCTTCTTTGACGGCGTCGATGATCGGAGGACTTTTTCGTTGGGTGCGCTTCTGCTAGCTCTTCCGCCACAGTGGAAGTCAAACCCACTAACACTTCCACCATAGCGGAAGTCAATTCCGCTAATCCTTCCACCACAGCGGAAGTCTTTTCCACTTAGTGCTCCGATGAACCACTGTTCAAATACTTAGAAATTTTTTTGAATTTTTCCATTCATCCACTATCATCAAAGCTGATGTTCTGCTGAACATAGAAGGTAATTCCACCCTCTGTCACTGCATCTTCTTGGCCCATAGAGGCCCACTGTTGCAACCTTGGGCTCTGATACCATACTGTCACATCCCCATCCCTCAGACCGACGAAGAGGACGCGACCAACACCATGCATACGAGCAAACAACCCCATGAAACATAAACAAGGATAAATGCTGAGTTACAAAGCTTAATCATAATGCATACTAGATAACCAGATGCAGGCTAAGATGAAGAATCCATCATCATACATGCACAGTTTCTCAATGCATAAATCTTTATTCATACAGCGGAAGCAAACATATACATAAAACAACATTCACATGTTCATCATGATTCATGAAACAGTAGATTAATTGCAGAGATGAAATAACAGCAGTACTTATCTTTTGATGAAGAATCCCGCAACCAGCTACGTCGCTGCAACGTTCCACCCAACCATAGGCCAGCGTGCTCATCAATCTCTCAGCACACTGCCACCCCCGAGCTGGGCATGATTCCTCCAAGGATAACGGTCAATGCAGGGTTACACATAGCCGAGGGACACAATTAACCAAACCAACACCGTTGGGTTTACCAGGCCTTCCTCAATCGGCCAAGCCAGCACAGTCCAAAGACCAACCACTGCACACCCGCAGCATAACAATCCCTTCACAATCCTGTGAAGAAGGTAAGGACAACCAAGGATAATCCCAAACAAAAGACGAGCACAACTCAAGTCCACCAGACCACACAGAGTTGTTCTTGGCCCTCACGTGGCCAAAACAACTCAGCAACTATACCCAAACCAGGGTATATCAGCAGCCCAAACTCACAATGAAATGATGGAAACAATCCACAGTTCCAAACAAGGAAAACTTAGCCAACAGCACACACAATTCACAAATGTAACGGCTGGCAACATCACACAGCCCACCAAACAGAGGAGAGGCCAACTCCCAGCGTGGACAGAGGAATACTCAACCCACGGATTGGAAATCAACAGTGGTCCAAAACGAAATTGGACACCACAGCTAGCAAAACACGCGGGGAAGACAACAGTCCCAGAACGCAATCAGAGAGCACGGCTCACGACATGGGAAACGACTCCAACAGTCTGTGCTTGAGGAAAAACTTGCACCCAACAGCAAAACACAGGGGAAGACATACCCAATTCCACTCAATGGAAGGACGTGAATGATCATCGATCAGCAGCTCCTCTCCTGGCTGCGTGAGAGTGTACAGCTCCCCTCATGCGCGCGGATAAACAACCAACGGGAGGAACGGGAAATCCACAGAGAGCATGCGCGAGAGTGCGTGAGGATAACAGCATTGACCTCTGCGTGAGGAAGATGAACAGACCATCCGAAATCAGGTGAGAACGAAAAGACCACGGCTCTGCGTGTGAGCATCAACAGACGTCGCAGTGAAGGTGAACTGACCAGGATGGAGTGGAGTGAATGGAAAATCGTGGGTGGAGTGGGCGTGTGGGCAAAGGACTGACAGTCCTGCCACCCCACTCCCAAAACAATAACTGCCCCAACTACCTCCATCAAGACATCAAAACGGTTGGGTGAGACAAGGAAAGGTGGCAAACACACAAGGTGGTAACACATGGGTTTTTCCCTTATAACCAAGGTTTGACATCCCCCACCCCTTATCCTTCGGAACCATGCCCTTTTCATTCAACGTTGCACTGCCGTAGCTGGTTGTGGTTTATTTTAATTGATGTGTGTGTTTACATGATGCCAACCATAATGTGCCGGATAGCACGATATACCATCGGAAACTATCCCCATTGCCGAAACATACACAACCAAATCGATGGTGGGGCTTTTGCCTTTAGCTCCTCACCACAATTAATTACATTATATACATCATGCAAACGGGGTCAAAACCGGGACGTTACACATTTTTTGAGTAGTAAACAACCGTGAAGCCCTGAGATAACAAGTCGATCCCTTCTTCCTAAGGACCTCCTTCCCATCCTCAACAACTCTCTACAGTCCCCTCTTCAACGACTCAAACGTTGGATTGATTGTATAACCCAACTCCGAACTCACGATTACGCTCCTCCGAATACTATCAAAATGAGTAGCCAACAATGGCTTCCCACACAGCATGACGAAATTGGGAAACGGACCCAAACAGGACCTTGGACCTCAGAGAAAGAACACCCAGCAACAACAAAGAACACGCAACCACAGTCTCCAAACTCCAAAATACGTGGCAAACATTGATTGGGTAACGAAAATGACACGTGGTAAAAAATAATTGGCTGAAGGGACGATTGTTTTCGCCACGGTGGCGGAAAAAGGACCTCAGAGAAAAACGTCTTCGACGTAAATATTTTCATATTAATCTCATAATTGTATTTGGTCGAGCCTCAATCAACGGCATCCTGCCACTAGGGAAACTTTTGAAATGGCTAGAGTTCGGTAATAGAACGACAAGCTATTTTCCAATCAAATTTTCTCAATTATATTCTTTTCTTTTCAAAGATGCCCAAAATAAACTTTTATAAACATTTAATGTGAAATAAATTGATACGGTATAATTATGCGGTGCTTTCTACAACTCAAATGGGTAAGATGTGTACGCTATGTAACGCTGACATGGCACATATCCACTCAATAAAAATAATAATAAAAAGTAAAAAATAAAAAAACTTATAACATGTGGACTTATAACTAAAAAATAAAAAATATTATACTCATATAAATATACAACCATATTAAGGAAATATCAATTCCTTTAAATAATTGTATATGATAAAGAAGATAATTATTAATTTATCACTTTAACGTGAGATTAGGGCTAATCCAATATCATTGCTATCGAGGTTTACTTAAGTCGCTGAAATTCAAATTGCTTTCTCTTTAGGCAAAATTTCTAACCCAACAAACAATGGTCGGTTAAAGGGAGAGTAGTTTCAATTTTAAGTCCGCGTTTTCGTTTTCTACGCACTTCTAGGAGGATGGGCCAAAAGTTATATCTTATAATCAAACGGATACCACTTTACAATATTTTCCATTTAATTTTTCTATCAATATAGAAGGTATCTCTAAAGAATGTTTGTTTTATATATATATAGGGGTAGGGTATTATATTATTAGTTGTCTCTTTTCTTGGAGTGTATCGTAATGTGGCTTTTTTTAGTGGGTATGTAGAATTGTAGAGAAATTTTGAGGTATAGTTTTGGTATTTAAAATAAAATTTTAAATAGGGAAATGTGATTTAATTATGTGTTTTGTTGTTCACATTGGGTGTTGTGATAATATATGTGTTTAGGGTAAAATTATGAAAAGTATTGGTTTTGCAAGGGTATTATTGTTTTTTTTTTTTTGCATATTTTGACAATCTTTGCTAGTGAACGCTGACAATTATGGGCATTTAGTGCTTCTCTTTCATGGTGATCTGGCCCTCCTATGTGGAAGGGGTTATCTTGTCATTGTTTTGGTGTTTATAGAGAGCTTCATGTTGGAATGGTTGTGTGTCTCTTTCCATGCTTTGATTATTGCTCGCTACCCTCATATTGTTGCTCCCATAAGCTACCTTCATATTGTTTCTCCCATCATTTGTGCTTGGAAGTGCATATGGTTGGGAGTCAATGTTGAATATTGGTAGTGGTGGGAATTCATTGCAATTCTCCTCTATTTGTTCATGTTTTTGTTATAATTTATGTAAAAAAAGGAAATTATGAGTTTTTTCATATGTAGATAATTGTTGGTAGTTGTAATGTCCCTTTTCACCAATTCAACTAAGAAATGGGACATTAACCAATTTGGGGCCTCTTATTTTCTCACATAACCATAATTACAAATTCGATAATGTATAAAATATGTGTGCAAAAACATAAATAATATACATAATGGAAATAAACTCTCTCCATAGACATCTAGCATGTAATTACCATCATAATAAATACATGCATCAAATATAAACATTGCACATTGAAATACAAAAGAATATTTATCTTTATCCAACTTAGATCCAAGCAATTGATTGTGTAAGCGCGATTTTCCACCCAACTGTAGGCACTATGTCCAACATATACTCTTTCTGCTAAGAGGCCACCAGGGTGAAGGAAAATGCTATAGGATTCTCTCTCTCTTAGCCCATAACCCATTATGCTCTCTATGCTTAGCCAAATGCTCATACAAATCTCTACAGAGATCTCACTCAACCCTCATAGCTTCGACTTCCACAATACCTACCTCACACAACACCCTTCTTGGCTTAAGCATCCCCTCCACCGATCCACGGTTCTCTTGGGCGATCCATCTTGTCGAGTGCTTCCTGCGTGTGCATAGAAGAATACCAACCTATTAAATGTTGTTAGAAAACCACCTGCAGCCTCAATTCATGGCTTCTCAAGCATATACGAGCATTATAACTCAAAGGGTGAGGGTTCCTAGCTTGCCCAACGTCTCTGCTTACCTACAAGCATCTATTTCGCTTTCCAAATCTGCAGTCTATCCTCCAAATTTAAATTTATGGGTTATAGACAGTTGCTAAAGGTCATGAACAATAATGGAGAGCTTTGCATATGGTAAATCTGCATGAAGGAATAGAATAATGAGAGTTGACTCTAGGGGATATGAGAAAGTGGTGAAAATACAACTGACATTAGAAGAAAGGGCTCCTGACTATTGCAAATTGACTTCTAATTTGTGGCAGAACTATCACAAAAGTGTAGTCAACCCCATTCTTCAATAATTGCATGAGGCGACTTTTCCCACCAACTTCACACATGCATTCAATAATTGCAAAATTGTAAAAAAAGGAGATATTTGGCTTATTCAAGGCACATGATAGAATTTGGGTGTGTTCTAAGGTTGACACTTAGCAACAAATGATTAGTTTCCCATAGCTCCCTTTTCCTCTTCTCCACTAGTGGAATCATAGTCCCTTTGGTGCTCTTTACATAGCCATTCTTGGACCATTTATTATTTATGCACATAATCTTTACATACATTTCAAATTGGCATGATAAGCTAAACACAAAGTCCAAATAAAAATATTTACATCATACATGCCTAGCCATTCACTAGTCGAGCATTGGCCTTGAGCTTCGCAATAGGAATCCATACTATGTCCCCTTGCACCCCCCTTCTAGGATGGGTGTACAGTAAAAATAGGGTACAAACAAGGTTGAACAATAACATCTCTGAATCAAGAAGATCAAGCTCCACAACCAACAATCTCCCACTTGGAGACTGATCACAACAACTCCACTCATGCTGCACTTGCTAGACTATGCTTTGAACCTTGGACCTGTAAAATAACACATCTTCACCTTCATGATTTAAGGCCAACAGAAACAAAGCAGGAAATCAATTTCTTTACCGTTTCTACCTTTATCAACATGTCTGCAGGATTTTGTCTAGTATGTATATTTTCCAAATTTAACAGTTCATCTTCAAGAACAGATCTTATGAAATGGTACTTGAGCTATATATGTTTAGTCTTAGAATGGAAGGTTGATTTCTTTGCAAGACGAATGGCACTCTAACTGTCACTGTACAAACTACTATTCTCCTGCTTCTTACCTAATTCCTTCATGAACCTTTGCAACCAAATCATCTCTTTACTAGCCTCTATAGTAGAAACATACTCTGCTTCTGTTGTTGAAAGTGCAACAACCTTTTGTGGTTTCGAAATCTAACTTACTGTTGTTCCACCTATAGTAAAAACTTACCTTGTGGTGCCTGCTAATTTTTTTATGTTATCATAGCTTAAGTCCTAACTTGATTAGCATTTAATACATTTTCATAATAACAACATAAAGAGGATCACTGAAAGAAACACAATCACAAGGTACACAACAATTTACCTCGGGAAACCCTAAAGGGAAAAACCCAGCAAAACTTCCTCAATA
This sequence comes from Pseudotsuga menziesii, assembly GCA_001517045.1. Taxonomy (NCBI): domain Eukaryota; kingdom Viridiplantae; phylum Streptophyta; class Pinopsida; order Pinales; family Pinaceae; genus Pseudotsuga; species Pseudotsuga menziesii. Next base: position 16,346 of record LPNX010502355.1, read on the forward strand.
TAGATTACCGGTATATGACCAAAGAACAAAGTCTCATCAAGTGAGAGACCAAACCCCAAGCATAATAGTAACATCTTTGGACGATCCTTCCTTTAATAATTATAGGATTAAGTCCAACAAGATCAATATTTAAGACAATCCTTCCTTTCAGAATTATGGGATCAAGTGTCACATCCCCTTCCCTCATACCGACGATGGAGAGGACGTGACCAACACACTACTGCATTCAAATGGGAAAACCGGCCCCACGAACATAAAAATAAAATCCATTAATATAAAAACACACACAAATGCATAATGAAATATATAGCGGAAGAAAACACATTCATTCAAGCATTCAACATGTTCATGTTAATTCATAACAAAATACAGTTGCAGAGATAAAATACACAAGAATACTTATCTTGAAAAGAAGCTGGCCCACAACTAACTACGTCACTGCAACGTTCCACCCAACCATAGGACAGTGTGCTCATCAATCTCTCAACATCACTGCCACCCCCGAGCTGGGCATGATTCCGCAAGGCACTAGGGAACAACGGGCTCACACATATCCAAAACCATACATTCACAGTCAAGCCAACACATCGTTGGGTTTCACATACTATTAAGGAAACAAGCCAATAACATGGAGGGGTCCTTGGACTTACTCAACCAAGCCCAAACCAAACATCAAACACACAGCCATCCAATTAACAGATGGTTCCTTGGACTTACCTAGCCAAGCCAACCTACTAATCAAGCACAAACAACCATCTAACAGATGGGTTCCTTGGACTTACTCTACCAAGCCATCACAAGGATGCAACAAAACTTAGCCAAGCCAACACAGTTGGGTTTATCAGACTACAAAGGAGATGGAAAGGTTGATTTCTAAGATAGTGAGCTCAACCACAGAGCTATGGACACTAGCACCAGATATAGCCTGGCTTCTAAGACATCTACCCACCCAACACAAGGAAGCATCCCCTTCTTTGCTACACAATCCCTCGGCCTATGTCTTCCCTTCCAGTGCTATTCAGGGTGTGCAAACAAGAAATCCACCCCCCTAGATGTGTCTGTGAGGTTCCTTCTCACACTAGGTTTATCAAGCTATTCAGACCCCATTTCCACTCCCAAACCAGTTCAGAACGAAACAACAGAGGCATACAAAACAATTGCAAGGTTCTAGGGTTGCAGGAAAACATCATGGGATCCAAAATCAGAAGTTCCAACTGAGGGAAAATATCCCCTAGGACAAAATCAATTTCACCAAACGATCAATGGCTTTACGTGTCCAAAATGACCTCAGCAACCACCCAAATTTTTTGGGTTTTCTTTTCTATTCGTTGTGCAACCACAACAACGAAGTTCCCCTATGTGGAAATCAACACAAACACTGCCCATCAGAGATCCCAACCATTGAATGTTTTACCAGCCACTCCCTAGCCCTAGGGAAAACATAGGAAGCCACAAAACGTGAATGGGGAACACATCGCATCTCCCAGGATGCAAGGGACAGAAAAGCATGGATGCCTGAAGGCATCACACACACACATCAACCAAATCGTGGGGTGAGGAGAACTCTCCATCTTCCCCCTGTGTGAGGAGAAACCAACTGTGTGAGGGAGATATTTCATGCCTCCTCCCCCATGATGGGGTAATGGGTGAGAGTTTTCCCCCTTGGGCATGCATGTGGTCAAGGCTAATAACCCTGCCAGATTTGATGGCTTCCCATGCCTCACAATCCCCAAGGAAATAACTTCTTTTACCAACTTAGATGACTAGGCATAAAAGACAAAAAGGGTAGTTGACCACTCTATGGGTTTTCCCCCTTAGACATCTAGTTTTTACCCATTGGATCAAGGGTTTGAACATTTCCCCTCCCTATTCCTTATGAAATCAAGCCCCATCTCTTTAACGTTGCGATGCATAGCTAGTTGTGGTATTTTTATTAATTTACATTTTACATGATGTCTCAAAACACATTGTTCCTGGATAGCACATAAAATATCGACATCGATTTTAATCGCCGATACATAAGACACTAAAACCATGGTGGGGCCTTTGCCTTGGGCTCCACACCACAATTAAATACAATATTTACATCATATGCAATTCAATACCATGGGGTCAAAACCGAGGTGTTACATTCCCCTCCCCCTTCAATAACATTGTCCTTAGTGCTTTACAAAAATTTAACAACTTCTACACTGGCACCGCCCTTAGTGCTCTGCATAATTGAACCAGAAATGGATGTTCCAGTCACATGGAATCTTCCAGCTTCCACGTAGCCTCTTGAAGACAGCAGTGCTTCCTCTGCACCTTTATCTATCCAATGGCACGATATGGAGCTCTTCCAAGTCCTTGCTTGCATGCGTCAACACACACCACAGGATCTTTTCCTGGTCTAGGAGAATCCTTCTCCTCAACTTGGAACATTTACAATGTCTTTGGAAACCAACAATACCTATGCTCAAGCCCCAAGCAATGAGTCAATTCCCATGTCAGTACTCACAAGATTTACCAAAATCATAAATGAATCACATGCACATGTATATTCACATAAAATCAACAAAAAGTTGTCAAGTGAACCCAATAATCATCTGCATAAGTATCTTCTTTTGGTTCCACAGGTATCTGACTTGGCTTTATAAAACCATGTCACTCACAACCCTGCCCCACCCCACACCCGGGTGTGCATTAAAGGGTAGCCAAATTTCTGTAAGCCTCGGATCACCTGAAAATACCTCTCAACCGAGGTCTGACAGCTCCGTTCTTGAGCCCAACCCTCTTCGGGTGCTTCAATAGCAGCTCTGCTCAAGAGCTTGCACCTCCTCTAGGCGTTTCAATAGCAGCTCTGCTCAAGAGCTTGCACCTCCTCTAGGTGTTTCAATAGCAGCTCTGCTCAAGAGCTTGCACCTCCTCTAGGTGCTTACCAAGCTCAAGTGCTTCCTTTCCAAACACCATAATGAATTCAATTCATATGTTAGATTCATTCCGATAGGATGAAATCTATAACAATATTTTCAAAATCATGGCGGCATCATATGATCATGTATATTTACAGAAAATCAACAACAACAAAAATTTGATAAGTAACCCAAATACTTATCTGCATAACATCTCTCAACCGAGATCTAGTCATCCCCGCTTTAGAGCCTAACACCTCCTTGGGCGCTCAATGAAAGCTCTAGTTTATGGGTATAGCACCTCTTCCAGTGCTCACTAGTGTTGAGGCACTTCCTTTCCAAGCACCATAACATATTAATTCACATGTCAGATTCATTTAGCAAGATTTAGATCTTAACAAGATTTTCAAAAATCTTAGCTGAATCATTATGCACATGTGTAATTACAGAAAGTCAACTAGGATTTTCCAAGTAATCCAATACTTATCTGTATAGCATCTCTCAACTGAGATCCGTTTAGCCTTGCTTCAGAGCCTAACACCTCTCTGGGTGCTCCATGGAAGCTCTAACTTAAGGGCCCAGTACCTCCTCCAAGTGTTTACCAATGCTCAGGCGCTTCCTTTCTAGACATGATAATACCTAGGGGTTATTCTCTTCATGGAGCCCCCACTCTCGTGACAGTCCCCTTACGGCGTGAATGTGTGCAGAAAGAAGTCTAACTGGATGTATTACACCATAGGCAGCCCTAGTGATGCATACTGGTGCCTAGCTGGCAGGGGGGAAGAAGCTATGTACCCAAGTACATCATTCTAGAGGAGCCATGTACTTCCTATACATGTTGTCATCATCTCACTTGCATTATATATAGACATGTAGTTTACATTAGATGTCATTATAAAATTTCAATCATAGGTTTCCAAACCTGTTCCAAACACCCACTACTACATTTCGACCCAAAATCCGACGGCCGTCATGTCGGATTTTCGACACTTTTCTGTCGCATGTACGACACTTTGATTTTTTCTTAAGCGTTGGACACATGGCGTCGGTTATTCGACACCTAACTAACTGTCGGTTAAGCAACACTTAACTAACCGTCGGTTAAATGTCCACCGTCGGATAAGCGACAGGTATAACCGTCGCTTAAACCATTGCTTTAGAGAGTAAGCGTCGCAAAAACGACAGATATAGTTGTCGCTTAAGCGATGGATATCATGACAAGGCGTCGCAAAAACGACAGATATAGCCGTCGATTAAGCAATGGAGATGAAGAAGAGGCGTCGCATTTGCGACAGATAGATCTGATTTTTAAGCGCCACGTATTACCAATAACCGTCGCATTTACGACAGATAGCATGACAACGCGTCGCAAAAACGACAGATATAGCTGTCGATTAAGCGACGAAGATGAAAAAGAGTCGTCGCATTTGCGACAGCTAGGTCTAATTTTTAAGCGTCACGTATTACCAATAACCGTCGCATTTGCGACAGATAGCATGACAACGCGTCGCAAAAACGACAGATATAGCTGTCGCTTAAGCGACGACAGTGAATTTTTTTTTTTTTAAAATTTATTAAATATTTATAAGCCCCCAACCTGCCAGAATATCAACAAGTTGGAAGCATTGTTTATGTTATTGAATGCATTATTTACTTGTCATATTGCTAAAGTATATTTCATTTCAAGTCTCTCATGGAATGAACGTGGTAACCGTAATTATAACTTGTAGCATCTTTTGATCTACTACAAGTTGTAAGTATTAAAGCTTTCATTACTTTATCTTTTGTTTATACTTAAGTGGTTTTATAAAGTATTGGGAGACCTCCTTGGCCTTAGAGAGTTGGGCCTAAAGTGAGAGGATAACCGTGTTGAGGTTACAGTGATACATCTCCTTTGTTATCCCAAGGTTTTATGCGTGGGTTGGGATGCCATTGTTGCACGACCAACCATTATGCCCTTCATCAATT
>LPNX010502384.1:0-13032 GCA_001517045.1 Pseudotsuga menziesii
CCTTCCGCTCAGCTGGTTTAGCTTCCTATCTATTCATATTCTTATTTTATTTATTTACAATAATCCTGACGGATTATTCTAACACTTTCTTCTTCTTCATTATTCAGCCAACTCTCTGTCATAAACATAGAATGTTCTTAGACCATTAAGCTTTTACCAAAATAACAAAACTGTATCAATCTATTTACCTCCTCCATATGCATTCTATAAAATAAACTATACACAGTATTAATGTATCGGGAGCTCTAATATCTATGTATCGGCGATTCAAAACTCAACGCTGCCGCCATGTCGGCAATGCAAAGGACTAGCCCTCCGATCACAGTAAAAAATTGTTCCGATAGCGATAAAATAAACAGTGTCGACAAAAAGTTTAAACAATAAAACGACAAAGAGGTAAAGGCCACGGATCGGCGAAAATAAGAACTGTTCGTCATTTCCCTCTCGAAACGTCGGCGGCATAGAGAACTAATGCCCCGACTCAAGCTTCAACTAACTTCCGACAACGAAGAATCAAATCATCGAAAAATCAAAACATTAAGTGCTCGAAAGACTTTTGGCTAGGCAACAGTAACACTAGCTCGTTTAGCCTCCGAAATAGCGGGAAAGAATAGTCAATTAGTCATCCGACTTCCACATCAAAAAATCCAAATTTATAGCAGAGAAAAACAGAGTCCAGGAACCCAAACAATCCCAGGCTAGATAAAATTGAAAGGAGGGTCCAAAATTTTAGAAAATTTGGGAAAAAGGTTGCAGCTGCAACACCGTGATAACCTGAAACACCTTATTCATCCCTATTTGATCAATAGTTGTGCCTATAACATTGGCAATGAACTGAGCATCTTTCACCTCCCTTGAGCAGTCTTCGGCCTTGATGAACATTGTTCCTTTTGGTGAAGTGGCAATGATATTTATCAATGGCCTACGTGTTGTATCTTTCCATTCGTCTGAGACAATGGTGACTCCAAAGCTATGCCATGAAGAACAAATTTGTGCTAAAACATCCTCTACAACCTCCTTCTCCTTCTTGAATAGAACAGTTTGTACTTTTTCATAGCTGGGTCCCTTGAATCCTTGAGGAGCCGTGTTAATTAACCTCACCATATCTTGCCAGTAAGGAGACCAAACCACATTGAAAGGGATACCACAGGCATAGAGGACCCTAGTTGTTTCAACTTCTTCTCTCCCTTGAACATTCACTAGTTTAGCTATTCTGCTCCCTTTTATTGAAAGAGATGTTGGTGATGATCCTCTACCGACAAGTTTTGAGGCTTGTTCTTGTTCTTGTTAACCTCCCTTCATCTTTCTTGCTTCTTCCACAATTGTTGGCTCACTTTGTGGAGCTGGAGGTGCAGCATTAGAAAGTTGCTCATGTCTTCTTTTTGTCCTATCGGATTTATCTTGCTCAGATTGATACTTCCTCCTCTCAACTGGATCAATTGTTTTTTGGAAAGATCCAATACCCTTGTTCCATTCAAGAAATGAGCCTTCACTCTTTGGGTAGGATCCCTTAAACTAAAGATAGAAAAAAAGTACATCGCCATTCCCATGAACCACCACCTGCACATCTAGATATCTTCTGAACATGCCTTCACAGAGGATAATACTCCACCCTCCTGTTGGCCTTAGAGGTTGGCAAAGTAGCTTGGTTGGAAGCCATTGTTGCTGCAATAAACCCCATGAAAAATACTATGAACAAAAGGAAGAAAAAATGGCAAAACCCCATCAAAACAGTGAAAAAATAATCTGCAATAAAAAAGATGCAAACATGAAAGCGTAAACCCCAAGAAAACTATAAAAACTAGCATGCTCACCAATAAAAGATGGTCGTAGCTTCCCTTGCTCAAAGCTGAATTGCTCTTATGCACAAGCCTTGCTCCTCTTCTCCCAAATCACCCTCTCCAAATCACTCCTCACAATTGGTGTGAGGGAGGAATGAATCCAAGCATCATTTTATTAGCATTTCTCACCTTATAGATGCTTCCCAATCAAATTAGAAATGCCAGGAAATAAAATAAAAATAAAACTCACTTTTAAAAAGTTTCGGGCATCCTTTTTTGGTGAAGCATGCCACCGTACAATCGGTCGTATGAAACTGGTTTCCAAAACGTGAAACACATTTCGTACGGCCTGAAACATGTTTCAAGGCCATACATAACGCGTTTTAGCATTTCCAGGCCAAAACGACGTTGAAACGGGAGGGGGGGGGTGTTAGGCGTTTCCTGCATCCATTCATGTATTCAAAGAGCTAGATAAATTTAAAAAAATAATACTTGATATTGAAGAGAAAGAAACGGACTAATCCATGTAACTCATCTAGTTAAAAAGGTTGGACAAGGAAATTAAGAGATAATATCAGTGGGTCAACTTTTGATAGTTCTTTTTGTTGCTTTGAAAAGTACTTTATCTTTGAGATTGTTACCACCTAGGTTGTACTTGGTGGATTTTTCAAGCAATTCGACAAAGTAGAACAAGTATACTTCTTCATTCTTCAAAATTTAGAAGTCCGCCAGGATTTTTCTGGGAATTTTTTCAAGATTTTTTGTAACACATGTTCATACCCCCTTGGGGAAATTGTAAAAAATGTGCTAGCATGGTCAATTTTATAAAAGACTCGGCTTCCTAGACTTAGACATCAAGCCGACTAGCCCAGAGTGTTTTTTCCCTCAGTAATTATTTGTTGTTAAACAAACGACAAATAATTTCTAAGTTTTTCACTCACACCTCCAAATTTGGGGTAGTCGTTTTGGTGGTCAGGCATTAGGAGATGATTAGAGCCTCGGTTTCTCTGTTTATAAACATGCTAGGAATTCGAATTGAGTCGTATGGACATGTGCTAGGTCCCCCTGGGTTTTTGTTCAATTCCGGGAAAATTATTTTTTCCCGCAAAATTAGGCCATTTTTTAATGCTTTAATTAAAATCTTTGTAAATGTCATAAAAGCTAGATCTGGAGGCAGAATTTGGCGTGTGTAGGCTCGTTTTCACACTCAGAGCGTCCTCTTCACCTCGGGACCCACTTTTCATATGTTTCGGGTGACCAAATCATCCTGTAAGGCATTATTTATCTAAAGGAGCTACAAAACGGTTAATAAATGTTAAGGATGAGATAAAATGGCACTTTTCAAAAGTGAGTGGGGACATGTTGTACATGTTTTGAAAGTCAAAGAAGGTGGCTAAATTTGTCTTTTAGCGATGGGAGACTTAAGCTAAGTATTAAAGCATGTGATTCAAGTCTTAAAGTGGCGACTCCATCTCATATTTGAGTGCACCCACCATCTCAAAGGAATTAAAATGTGAACAATTATGAAGTCGAGTTACCTTGTGACATGTTGGCAAGACATTTAAATATGGAGGGGGAGTCATATTCACATGGCCCATATAAGTTGGCAAATGGCCCCCCATAGTTAGCGAATTCATTCAAGTAATAAAGAATCAAACCTTGGTAAGTTTTGAGGTAACGAATGAAGTAGGTAGAGGGATGACGCCACCTTGAAATCGCATGTGGGAGATGATGCCAACCTTCATGGATTAGTGCATGGTTTGATTGAATTGGCGAGAGGTGGTTTGTTTTGGCAACTTGAAAATGTGGAGAATTAGGTGAGAGCGCACCTCTCTAATGAGAGGTGACTCCTCCTTTGGAATGCCTCAATCAAGATCCTAAATCACTCACCTTATCCATAGTTAACTCAACGTGAACTCCGACTTCATCTTCAGTTGGTGATCCACCCCCCCTCTCTCGTTTGGCTATTTAAGCGGGCATCCTTTCCTCATTTTGACATGGTCAGAGGACCGAAAGATTGCCTAAGCATTGTATTGTAGTTGTAATACTCTTTGGAATAATAGAAAGACTTTGGAGGTCTCATGTGGTGTATGGCTCAAGTGTGTGGATGAACATTGCATAATTCATGAGGTAATCTGTATCATTCATTTTTGTTGTATTTATGTGGTTTGTTGTGGGCCTACAAGGAGAAGTAATCTTAGTAGGGTAAGAAATTTCTTGCTTGATTATTTCTTACTGATTAGTTGCATTAGATCTCCTGGACGTATATGCTATTTTTGTTTAAATGCATATTTTCCTGGTTTCTTTTGTAGTTAACACCCTTGCGTTTAACCATGCCTTTTTTGCAATAATTGATGAATTGATATAGGTATCTAGGCTCAAACGTTTGGTTGATCTTGTTTAACTCCTCCAATTTTCGAGCACTTCCAAGGACCATAGTCCCTCCGCTTTCCACCATCAAATTCCACGGCTCAAAGGATTCCCAAGCTTGGACCTATTTCCTTCTTCCTTCTTTCCTTCATCTTTAAAATCAAACTTTTTCTTTGGTTTCAGTTACTTTGTAAATGCTTAAGTAAATTAGTTTCATTTAAAATATTATTCAAAGGTTGATTTATTGCTAGATCCTAATCTTAAAGCTTTATTATGAGTAGATCTAGAATGATTAAGTACTTAGGCTTATTGTTTATCATTTAAGTACTTAAATTTTTATGTTCTTAATGCTTTATTTGGCACATTGGGTGCAATAAAGGTGGCTGGTTTTTTATTTTTATCGCCAGGACAAGGAGAAGTGTTGCCGAAATATCAAGGATCTAAGTTGTTCAAAGACCTCCCGAGGCACCATTCTTGATCTTGTCATTTTCTAAAACCTGTAAGCTTTTGGATCCAGATCTATAAGGACCATTGGAATCCACCTCAAGCATTATAAATATCGTAATAAAATATTTTGAGTAGGCTCCTTCAGATCCCACTCTCCATCCCCCCCGGGGGGGTTTGCGCTGGTGCACTTTTTTCATGGTTTTGCTTTTATTAGTGTAGTTTTTCTTTACAGATCTATATACTTTGTCATTTCCAATTTCAATCTTATTGCAAATACTAACCCACTGTGCTATACTAAATTACCAAAAGGGAAAAAGTTTGCGCAGTGTAGTAATTAGAAAACCTTCATTTTTTGCACTCTTACGTTTAAAATAAACCCCCTTGCTTTCTCGAGTACGGTTCACTGACAAGGGTTTGCTCGAGTATTGGACATGGAAAGAGATTCTTGGGTTTTCTTTTCTAACCAAGAAAACATTGCTCAAAAACATTTAAAACCAACAAGACTCGGTCCCCGTTATGCTCTGGATCTCTGCGGATTTGACCGACCAGTTGATCATATCCAGAAAGGGATTGAGTGACTCGTCTAATTAGCTTTCACACTTTCAATTAACCTCCCAACAATGAAAATCCAACGTTGCGTTTTGCTTCATGTGGGCAAATTGTACAGAGGAAGCGAGAACAACTGAAAAGTGACCGTTGGCCCCTGTCAGGCTACATCCATGTTGGTGTAGTGTTGGACACCCCCCCGTGACTCCATTCAACCCACATTTTCTCGTGTTACCACACTTATTGAGTGTGGACATATTCCCTGTACCTTCGTGGTATATCGGGAATCCCCCTCCCTCATAATCCATTCATTAATTTATAAACTTAAAATCGACCAAGAAAAATTGCAATGAATTCATCACTCCAACATCACTCCATTTCAGACTCCATTTTTCAGCACTGGTCTACATCATACAATCATTTTGCTTAAATTGAATCTTATGTGGATGGATTAATTTGTATTTCATGTTGTTGTCTTAATCACTATTGCAATCTCTTGCGTCACTTCCATAAAAAATCCTAAACAACTTACTCAATCATAAACTACCATCTAAAGCTTAATCAACCTTAGTAACTGTTAGGGTCTACCCCCCCTTGATTTCGTTAGGATTTTGCCTAAACGGAGGAGTCAAGGTCAAGTGATAGTACTTGACTTGAGACTTTCCCCCAAGGACACACTTAGTGGCTTGAATATTTCTGCCACGATAACCTAACCCCCCCAGGTGCGTGAAAAGCAACAACAAAGATCAGGGAAAGGAATTTGAGTGATTCATTGGATTCATCTTACATATGAGAATGGGATTAGACTATCTTATTAAATGAGCAGTAAATGCCAAATAGTCAAACAAAGACTTTGTGATTCATACTTGGGAGTAACAACAATTCACAGGTAAAGCACCAATAAGAAGATAATGAGTTTGAAATTATACATATGCAGTGTAACAGGTTACAACTAATCCAAATTCTGGTGGGCAAGTCAAAATCGCTCAATGCATCTATACTCTCGATTGATTAACAAAAAGATCTTCCTATTGTGATAATTCCGAGTATAATTATTTTTACAATGGATTTAATTAAAATGCAACAACTAAAGATATAACCAGAACACGCCCATTTACACAGTACAACAATGTTTTAACTAGAGAACCCTCATGGGGAAAAAACTCCAGATTTCATCGAGTCTGCTAAGCCAATGGGTTGCTTACAACTACAATTTAAGCTCTTGCTGTGTATTTTGCATACAGGGCCATTAATACAGTGTTTCACACTCCAAAAGAATTCTCTATAAGGATTTCACTGTACGTCTCTCTCCTCCAGTTTGTTTGCAATTCCCCTCCCGTTCTTCAACTCTCCCAATGAACCCCTTAACTGACTTCAGCTCGACTTTTGAACTCTCCTCAAGATTTAGCTACAAGGTATTACCATCATTTTGGTTCCCTCCTATTGATTACCCAGATTTCTTGGTAGTGCAATTGTCTCTTCAAAGGTTGACAAACACATGCTTCCAATGTTGACACATTTTTGCTGACGTGGGATGAAACAACGCTGAGTTGGCACTGACATGGCATCTATCTAGGCATCCTCATGGCTATGAGTTAGTATAATTCTAGGACCTCTCGGTGATGAGTCAAACCAATCGCTTGTCTCTTGAGGCCTTTACCTTATTACATAGGGTTATGTCACTTGGAAGACACTCAAGCCCTTGGGTGTTAAGACTGTTTAGGTGCTGCTTCCTTCCAACCCTTTCCATCCTCTTGATCCCATGGACTCGATGACCTTATTCAATGCAACTTGTGCATGGATTTGTCATTCAAAAAGAACAAAGAGAACCTAATCTTCCCAGCGCCATGGACTTGGCGTCCTTATTTAACTTAACATATGTGGAGGTCCACAATTCAAGCTTGTAGATCACATGATGATATGGCATTATTACCTTGTTCAATGTGTCATCCCAACACAAGGTCCACATCACCCATAAGTTACATTTCTAGCATGTGTCAAGCTATGATTGGTCCACATGTTTGCCACTTGGATGCCATGTGTCCAAATCTCACATGGCCTAGAAACTATCACGTCTTAATCTTGGGTTCTCAAGGGTTCAAGTGCTCCCAAAACATGACAAGGAAAACCCTCGACATCCTAATGAAGCCGAAATCCTTATTAAAGCTAGCATGGTCAGAGGTTTGGCATCCATCCCTCAACAACAACACCTCTAAACATTCCTGGACCCTATTGGACCTGAAATTCTTATTAAATTTTCCTTGTTGGGCATTGGCCATCCATCGAAGGATAAATGAAAAGGGTTTTGGCAAAACCTTAGGTTGCTCAAGAACCCAATTTTTTAATCAAAACTAATTAAATGGAGTTTAATGTTTGTTTATCTAGGTGAAGCAAAAACTAAGGACAATGGTGCTTAGTCTTATAGAACACAATCCTACCACTGACCAACTCTTATGTGATTGAGAACCCCTTGCTCCGCCCTTTGCCATGCTAAGCCATTTTAGGCCCACTCAACCTCTAGTGCTCCTCAGGACCTCTAGAAAAATCTCAATTTTTCCTCTAGGCCTTATTTCCTAATCACCATTTAAGAGCAGAACTTCCCTTCACTTCCCAAACCGAGCTAGGATGAGTGAGATATACTCTCTAGAAGATGGGGTACCAAACTGCTGAAAAACAACCCCAAAACCAACAAAACGGCTTGAAAGACGACTCTTATGTGTTGGTTGTGGAGCCTAATCTTCCAGATCCAGAGATATTATTCAGTTGTGTTTGTAACCCAGGTGTACTGTACACTCATTCCCCTTGCCTTGGGGTTCGGGGCAGTGCCCCGAAAAAGGGGGTTCGGGGGCAACACCCCCGAGACATAGGGTTCGGGGGCAGCACCCCCGAGAAACAGGGGTTCGAGGGCGGAGCCCCCGAGAAATTTTTTTGGGATATGTGTTGGCCAACAGTTTTGCGGACCCATGGTATTGGGTTAACCCTAGAATTTTCCCATTGTATTTCCCCTATAAAAGAAAGCATTGTAAAACGACCGAGTATGGTATTGTATTGTATTGGAAGAGATACTGTGAGGGCGGTTTTGCTGCAGGTTGTATCCCTTCACCTTTCTGGACTGTAATACAAGGACTGACAATTTCTTTGTGGACGTAGCCCATCGTTTGGGTGAACCATGTTATATTTGTGTCTCTCTGTAATGTTTTAATGTGTTTTGCATCTTGTTAATGATTTAATTCTATATCTGTTATTGCTCTGCGATCCCTCCCAAACTATTAGGAATCTGGCTGTGTTCTATACCTTTGGAAAGGTTTCAGAAAGAACTTTACAACCATATATGGCACTTCTGAAACAAAGCTGGGATGAGTGAGATCCATCCTCCGAAACAAGGTACCAAACTGCTGAAAAGCAACTTAGAAACCAGCAAAAATGGTATGAAAGATGACTCCAGCGCTCCCAAACTATTAGGAATCTGGCCGAGAATTCTATATCTTTGAAAAGGTCTTGAAAGAGCTTTCCAACCATACATGGAACATCCCAAATAGAGTTAGGATGAGTGAAATCCATCCTCCTGAAAATAGGGTACCAAACTGCTGAAAAACGACCCAAAAACTAACAAAAACAGCCCAGAAAAATGACTTGATTACTCTAACACCCTAGAGAACTAGGCTGAGCGTTTAGCACCATGAGATAGCACTCTGAAAGAGATTCCATTCATGTATCATAAGCCCCCATTTGAGCTAGGGCATTGGAGAAACAAAGGTTTGAATACAAAGTCCTATTTTGCATAATTCGCCCAATTATCAAATCTCCACGAACAACCAAAAGTTATCATCCAAGGCATCATCAACATGCCACCCACATGAAGTTTGTGATAAAAATTACAAGTCGATACCCATGCCAAAAGGGGGTAACAAGTAGCAATAGCAAAGACTAACCTTATTGTAACCCTCTTGACAGTAGGATAAAATGTCTCCTCATAATCAATCCCTTCTTGTTGAGCAAAGCCTTTGCGACCAACCTTGCTTTGTGCTAGTCAAATGTACCATTTGCCCATACTTCACCTTATAAACCAACTTACAAGTTACAACCAATAGGATTTTTACTAGTAGGAGGATCCTCCAACACCCAAGTCTGATTTTTCATCAAGGCACGGTATTCAACTTGTATAGCTTTCTCCCATTCAAAACATCCTTTGGCTTCTTCATAACACCGATGTTTAAAAGAATGTGGAATGTTGGTAAGTGAAGTGTAATTGCAAGAATCAGATTTTTTACATTTGTTCATTAACAAGCTTCCTTTCTCCCTGGGTTCAAAAATGTCATCCAAGCAAACCTCATCAAATGTTTTATAAAACCATTTGGGATATCGTTTCAGCTATGAATCAATGCTGACTTCATGTTGACTGGGACTGTTTTCAGCATTATTATGTTGCTGAGTTTGACTTATTTTAGCAATGGCATGACTACATGAAGTTTGCCTTACCTCATGGCTGGAAGACCTATGCAAAGATGGTGGTTTTTCAGCAGTATCACAATATTCTGCAAAAAAATTCAAACCTGATTTTTTATCTGAAGTACTCTGAAACAAACTCGCATGTTCATCAAGTATGACATCGTGACTAAAAACACATTTGCTAGCTTCAATGTCAATCAATCTATAGGATTTATGATGGTCATTGTACCCTGTAAACATCAACTTCTTGCATTTGGAATCCAAGTTACTACGTTTCTCTTCCAGAATCCACACATAAGAAACTAAACCAAAAACCTTGAGATGACTTACCTATGGCTTTTTCTGAACCAAGCCTTCGCTGGAATCATAGTGGGAATGGACTTTGCAGGAGATCGATTTAGCAAATATACAGCAGTATGAACTGCCTCTGCCCAATATCTTACCTCGTTCTGTCAATTATATATACTCTCACTTTAATTATTTTTTTATATTCTTTTCCTTTCACTAAGTAATGATAGTGCTTAGCTTAATTATAATAATGAAAAAATATCATATAGGTGGGGTGACACAACACTCCAATCAAATTAACACTTGACTTTTTAGTTCTCACCCCTAATCTATGTTCTCTGTGTGTGCTCCGCCTGCAAGATCCCTTCGCAGCCCCAACAGAGAAGTCAAAGATCTATCCGGAGTTTCTTTCTTTCGACCTTGGTTGCTAGGATTATCCCTTGCTCCTACATTCCTCCAAGATCATACAGCTGGACACCTCAGTGGTTCCTGAGGACTCTGATAGCGATCCAGTGCCTAGGTCGCCCCCATTGTCATTGACTATCAGACTCAGGCGTTCTTGACAGCACAGGCCTCATGTTTAGCTCTCTCTTGACAGGCTTTTAAGGATTTTTGAGCTATCCAGTCCAGCCTTGGACATACTCACTTAGTCATCTACATCACCGTGCCTCAGATACTGTTATATACATATTTAGGAGGATGTCTTACTGCTTGTATCTTTCTTTCTTTATTTCATTTGATTTTATCATAGATTTAGTTCTGGCACTTCCTAGGAGTTGCATTTGCACTCCCACATTGCACTTATGCTACTTGTATCCTTTTAGTCCCATTGACCTACTTTAGTGGTCCTTCGTTGGACATTAATAAAATTATCTTATCTTTCACTTATTTATCGCTATAACTTCAATTTTTGATGTTGACTCCTCACACGACAGCGTTGCAGTTCAAAATGACATGGCGCTTGTGGTTCCTCATCCACTCAATTAGTCAATTACCAACAGTGTTTTAAAAACCGGTATGGCCGAAACTGGAACCGGCCAGACTATTTCCAACTTTCAACCAACAGAAAACTTGGCCCAGGGACCGGTTTGGTACTGAACTGACCGACCTGATGCTTGAACCGGCTAGTTTGGTACTGAACTAGTCCAAACCAGTCGGGTCGATCTCTTTGCCTCCTCGGGGTTAGACAAAGTTTACCGTAGAATTTTGTGGCCCACTCAGCGTTGAGAATGGAAAAGTCATCAAATTATTGTAGAACTTTGTGGCTGTGGCATGTGCGTGTAGTTGTTAGCCTGGGCCTTGAAATTGAAGCATACCTTGGTGTCATGGGTCACCCATACAAATAAAACAATGCTCTATGAAGACCTATGGTGAATTCAACTTTGAACTATGAGAACCCATGAAACTTTGAACTGTTACAGTCACTAGTTTGAAACTTTGAACCATGACAGTCACCAGATGATAACCCATGAATCATTGAATAGTTGACGGACTGATGTTGTAGAGAATCGAGATTTATGGCGACAGTGTTGGTGGCTTTGATGGTGTATGTATTGGCTGCTCTATTTTTATTTTTATTTTTACATTAAAATTGTAATTTTTTTTGTTTTTTTCATTAAAATTGTAATTTAAAAAAAATTAATGGTCCGAATCATTAATCTGAAGGTAGGCAAACAAATTTTAAAATTGCTCACAACATCTCAACTTATATCTTTGAATCTGCATTGAATCGTTGTGTGCAGGGGCGCTTTCTCAACATATGTTTGCTAGGGTACTTTCACAAGAGATTTTTGCAATTTTTGTAATCTCATTTAAAAATACAGATTGTCTCATCTTATCTTCAGCATTCCACTATGCATTCTTCTTCTTTTGGATGTAATTGCTTCTGCAGATGAGACAGGATTTAGCAGTTTAGGTCAGATTGCTATGTGTCAGTTTTGATCCCTGGACAATGCTGATCTCGGTTATTGTTTATTTCTACAACTTTTCTTTAAATTTCCTTTCTATGGTGTTCACGCTTCACCCTACAATCCACGAAGTTCCTTTTCACATATTCTTCCAAATTTTAAAAACTTCCCTTGTTTTTTTTTTAATCTTTGATTTCCTAAGTTTCTGACTTTAGGAAATACCAAAGAAATATTGAACTCTCCATTAATTAATCTTTAAATAATAATATTCTTACAGATTGTATTCCAGAATATTCTTACAGATTGTATTCCAGACGCCTCTATATGCATCTGGGATATTCTCTCCTCTCAGCAAACCAGCAACACTTTTGCCTTTGTGGTTTTCAATAGGCACAGTATTGTTTTGGTCTCAGTCTTGGGCTACTGTGTGTGTCAGTATGGCTATGATACCATGATATAATTATAACAATAACAACAACAAGAGATAATTAGAGAGAATGATGCATGATAGGCGATATGATTCATTGTGAAAGAAGTAATAATCACACCATACAAGCATAACAAACTCAACTCCCTAAAGGTACAAAAGAGTGTCTAAATCATGAACTACATAATTACCTTTTTACATGACTTAAGTTAATATTTTTACTTTTACTTTTGATTTGGAATTATTTTATTTCACAAAGTTAATAATAGTCATTGTATCTCTAACACTTCTGAGGAGGATCGTCCCCTTTTAACAGACGGGGATTTGAGGAATTTTAGGCAGGAGTAGCTTTGCTTGTGAAAGTCAAACTTAGTGTCTTTCGTCGTGATGTTGAATCCCTTTCTCTTGGTGTGCAGACTCATATACTTGCCTTTCTGGCCTTTTAAGGGTGGGATTTTCCCAGTATTGCTGTTGTTCATGTGATGTAATCCTTTGTTCCATGATGTACTTATTTGTTCTATTTAGTAATAATACCGCCTTTCAAAAATAAAGGATGGCTATGAAAGAAAATCAGTGTTGTGAAGTGTGTTGCCGCCTAATACACACTTTATGACATGGGAAAGTCTCCAACCCGCTTTGTGTGTCCTTGGGGGCAAGTTAGAGCTGGGGACCACTGTCACCACAGTCCACAACTCCTCCGTTTAGGCTAGATCCCATTAGAGCCAAGGGGGGTAGTCCCTACGGAATACTAAGTTCCAGATTTATTAATTAATTACAAATTAATTAAAGGGATCCTTTAAGGTTACAAAATTACAAG
>LPNX010502384.1:21580-82782 GCA_001517045.1 Pseudotsuga menziesii
AGCTTTTAAATCTTACCCTACTAGATAGCTCTCCTTCAAAGACCCAACTCAACCACACAAAATGCAAGAAGAAATACAAGACAGGTTACCTCATAAGCATAATACAACGTACTTCTAAAAGATCTGAAACAAATATATGGTAAGATCATAAGCAAACAAGCTTTTAAATCTTACCCTACTAGGAGATAGCTCCCCTTCAAAGGCCCAACTCAACCACACAAGATGCAAGAAGAAATACAAGACATGTTACCTCATAAGCATGCAACAATGATCATCCACACATCATAGAACTACACTGCTTGTGACCTCCAAAGCCTTTTCTTCAAAATTATAACAACAATATTACAACATAGCTATGTTGTTGGGAGCGGGGAGCGGGAGCAGGAGCGAAAAACAAAATTTTGAAAAGATTCCGTTTTGGGAGCGTTTTTTATATAATACATATTTTAATATATTTTGATGCATATATTTAAAAAAACATGTAGAATGTCAAATTAGCTATGTAAAACATGAAAGCATAGATATAATCATTTAGTACACATATAACATCAAATCATCTTTGAGCTATAAGTTATAACATCATCATCAAATGTTCAATCATTAACAACAACAACCTTCAAGTTTAAACATATAATATTTGCAATCAACAAACTCTAAGAGATAACATCAACCATGAAATGAAACAGAGCATCTAATTCATTACCAAAGAGTTGTAAGAAAAGGCAAAGGTTCTACATTTGAAAACCTACTAGCGATTGGGGGTGTGGCATCTTTGTTGTATGAATTTGATCACCCAAAAGTTCAACCTCCAAGAGCTCTAATGCTATGGCTCCATCCTCCAAATCATCATCCTTTGCATTGTTGTCCCAAGTCAAATATGTTTTATCGTTCTTGGCTACATCACAATAATGAGACAACAATGTCAATTTGAAGTGCACATAAACCAAGCTTTTTGCTCGATCTACATTCAAATTGTTTCACTTCACATTTTGGATGAAGCTGTAGGTGCTCCAACACCTCTCTGTAGAAGAAGTGTTAAACAACCTATGAAAGCTCCCTCACCGCCAATTTATGTCGATATGTGGTAGAGGAGCAATAAATGTTCCACCATTTCGATAGGACTCGACCCATCTTCATCTTTGGTTGCACGTAGGTTACCAAAGACTCCATGTTCACTGATGTATTTGCTCAATTCACTTAGTACTTGAGCACACTCCTCTACTCGATCTACATTCAAACTGTTACTCTTCACATTGTGGATGAAGTTGTAGGTTCTCCAACACCTCTCTACACAAGAAATGTTAACAACCTATGAAAGCACCCTCACCACCAATTTATGCAGATATGCGGTAGAGGAGCAATACACGTTTCACCATTCGATAGGACTCAACCCGTCTAGATCTTTGGTTGTATGCAAGTTACCAAAGACTCCATGTTCACTGATGTATTTGCTAAAAAATTCACTTCGTACTTGAGCACACTCCTTCTATCAGGGACCAACTTGCCTAATGCAAGCATATACCCATTCTGCACCTCTAGATCTATATGTGGTTTTCTCCTAACTCCACCCCCAGGTGCTAGTTGGGCCAACCAAGATGGAGAATAATATTTTGGTGTAAGGAGTAAGGTGCTAGTTGGGCCAACCAAGATGGAGAATAATATTTTGGTGTAAGGAGTAAGGTGCTAGTTGGGCCAACCAAGATGGAAAATAATATTTTGGTGTAAGGAGTAATGACATATGCTAGGGCATGGAGTGGAACATTTAGGTATAAAAACCTTCCAATGCTTAATAAGTGATTTTTCTTGATTGAAGGGTAAATTTTTATCAAGGTCATGACAGAGGAGTTCAATCAACTTCAACAATTAAGCATCAACGCCACCAACATCAAGGTACATAGAGAGGTTGATGTGCTTGATTCAATTCCAATCCCTTACCCTCAAACATGATAGAATCTAGTGGAAATGTTGCAATCCTGAAATCTTGAAAACTATTAAGTTTGTTGAATTTTGAATGGGATCTAAAATTCTACTTTTTGCACATGAAGTCCGATGAGGTTGGAAACACTGTCAAACATCCCGAAACAATTATTGATAATGTGAAAAATTAAAGTAAAAAATGAAAGATAAGGAAAATACCACTTTTACTTTAAGAAATTAACATTATCATATAATACATCCCCTAAATGAACTTTAACCATGCCCAAAAATCAAAGTGAAACCATGTCTTGGTTACAAAAACCAAAAAAAGAAAAAAAACCGCCTCAATCCCTTGGAGTGCTGAGGAAGCGATTAGGGAGCATTTTTTTTGCTCTTGGGAGCGATGGGGAAGCACTTAGGGAGCGAAGCTTTCGCATCGCTCACTAAGCGCTCCCCAAAAAAACAGGGAGTGTTTTTTTTAAGGAAGCGAGCTTCCAAAAAAGGGTTCCAAGAGGAAGCGACAAAAAATTGTGCTTTCGGAACCGATTCCTGATCGATTCCTCTAGGAGCGCAAATTGGGAGTGAAGTGGAGGGGGGGGACGCTTCCCCGCAGTGTAGCAATAGAGTACATGTAGAGGTTCCACCTTCCTTGCAAAATGAGGAGGATTTGCCTTGCTTAAATAGAAAAGAGGGGGCACATTTCCCAAGGAGGGCGCCTTTGCCATGTGGAGGATGAACTAGAGTGATGAAAGGGGGTGCCTTTTGTGAAGTGCGAAAGGACTAGAATGAAGGAGTGAGTTAACTAGAAAGGTTTGTGACAACTCTCTCCTTCATGCGCCACATTTGCAATCAAGAATGTGCCCTCTCTATTGAGATATGCACCCCTCTCTTAGATATGTGCCACCTTCTCCTTCGAAACGCAAAACAAATCTTCAATCAATTATCTCAGCTCCCTTTAACTCAAGACTGAAACACCACCACTGCAGAGGACTGAAACACCACCATTGCAGAGGACTGAAACGCCACCACTGCAAAGGACTGAAAAACCACCACTGCAGAGGATTGAAACATGTCCCAGAAAACTTCCTTGATTGATGGGATTTTGATTTTCCCATTATTTTGTCTTTTTTGGCTTTTTTAATTCACTTTTCAAGAGAAAATGAAATTAAGTGATTAATAATCACTAATTTCACTCTCAAAGCGGGTACATAGGTAAAGTGGGTGCTCTGAGTTAAAAAACAAGCACCCCCATGGCAAATTTCGCTTCCTAGTACCACTTTTATGACTTCCTGAATTTTTACAATTAAAATTTATTGTTTTTGCAGGAAATTTTTTATTAACGAAATTTAACCCCCTAAGGCCTAAGCACCAAGACAGTTACTCCAGCTTTGGAGGATTGAGTGAAAAAGTCAAAACTTATAAGTCGTTGAAAAGCAACATATAATTAACAAGGAAAAAAACTCTACAGTAACGTATTGACGACCAAATCCTAGGAAATCCAAACTTTTTACAAAATTTCATCATGCTACATCACTTTATTACAATTCCCCCAAGGGGGTACGAACATGTGTAAAAAAAAAAGGGGGCCAAAAAATGACCTGCTAGATTTTTGAACTCTAATAATGAACACGTAACTTGTTCAATCTCTGGCGACTCAACTGCGAATCCAACTAAGTGCAACTTAGAGGGGTAATATAGCCAAAAACAAAAACCACATACCCGTCATGCTTCTTAACTCAAGATGAGAATCACTTATTTCCTGCAATAGAATGATGGAGGAGAAATGGGAAAGAGTAGGAGAAGAGAACATTCAAGATTTGAAATTTTTACATAGTGAAATATTCTTTCAAAAACAAACAAAGATTGGGATTTAGAGCCTACCTCTTTAGCTCTCCAATGGTGGTTGAATGTCTCTATGGAAGCCTTTAATCTCCCTTCTAAGCTCTCACAAATAGTAGCCAATCACCCCTTCAATCTCGCTTCAAAGCTCCCACAAATTTGCTCACAAACAACTAGCAAACCCACTCAAAACCCTAACAAAGAGAAGTGAAATGCATGAAATGAGAAATAGAATGAGAGCAAATGAGTCAAAAAGTGTTTAAATACCTTAAATGAACCCTAAGCAAGCCAAAAAACCCAAGAGAAACCATGCCTTGGTTCCAAAAGCAAAATGCCCAAAGACAATGC
Source organism: Pseudotsuga menziesii (assembly GCA_001517045.1). Taxonomy (NCBI): domain Eukaryota; kingdom Viridiplantae; phylum Streptophyta; class Pinopsida; order Pinales; family Pinaceae; genus Pseudotsuga; species Pseudotsuga menziesii. The sequence continues at coordinate 25,685 of LPNX010502384.1, forward strand.
GCCCAAACTCGCGGAATCGCTAAGGAAGCGTTTTTGGGAGTGAGTTTTAGCTCTCGGGAGCGAAGAGGAAGCACTTTGGGAGTGACGCTTTCTCATCACTCTCTAAGCACTCATGAAAAAACCAAGGAGCATTTTTTTGGGGGGAATCGCCCTTTCAAAAAACATTCCCAAGAGGAAGCGATCAATAATCACACTTCCAAGACTGATTCCTGATTGCTTCCTCTGGGAGCGAAACGAGGGGTGGGGGAAAGGGGGAGGGGGGGGGCGCTTCCCTACAACACAAAGCTAGATTGGATTTACACTGGCACATCGAACCATTGATCATATTTGTATGCTTCAGGCCACTATCGAGGAGGCACAACATCACTCTTCGAACGTTTACTGCTACTTTGTAGACTTTCAAAAAGTGTTTTGACTCCGTCTGTAATATCCCAACTGATATTTTGTCTTGTTTGATAATATGTTTGTGGTTTCAGTGCTTCAGGTATGCTAGAAATATAGTAAAATTTTGCATGCAAAACAATGTCATGCCAAAAGGCCCTAAAATATAGTAGATCTGAAGAAAATAGGAAATACGACTCAACTGGATTTGAGGAACATACCAATAATTATAGTTGTTATAGTTATTCAATATAAATGAGACATGCATGCCATGCAAAAGATGTAGCATAGAAAATGTGTTGCTACTCTAGAAGGTTCGCCCATGCAATAAAAACGTCCCTTCTCTGAATGATGATTATGCTGTAACTGTTCCAATACTTGTCGGATGAGGTTGAGACTTTCTAGACCTGGTAGTGTACCCTTCTCAGATATTCTAATGAGCGCATGCAAGAGCTCTGACCTCTCTAAGACCAATAGCGAATTGTTTCCTTCTAAGGGAGTGACACCCTTGTTTCACACGTGTGGAGCTGGTATCTCTCTCAGATGTGCATTCTACAGCCTGCTGAGCTCCCAGTATAATAGTATGCCCCTTTCGAGAAGAATGGAATTGACATGCAAAAGAAATATTGAGTTCCTGAATCCCAACGAATTGAAATGGTATTTCCAGTTGTTTCCAGCAGTAAAACATGAACCTGCAATAATATATTCACCTATATGTTGGATCTCTAAATAACACTGAATACGATGAATCACTGATGGTGCATCTGAGTGATCTACCCTGATGTGATTAAGGCAGATAGATTTCGCTACCGAAAACACTTGTTAGCTGAAGACTTCCGTCTCCAACCCCAACTTGCTGCTGCTGCTCTCAAAACCAAACTCAAAGATAATAATAATCATGGATGTCCTTTTGGTTCAACTAACCTTCTTATATAGCTTTTAGGGTTAGCATGTCACTTTTAGGGTTCACATGTCACTTTTAGGGTTTGCACTTTACTTTTTGCATGCATGCAATTCTAATTGCTCATTGACTTAACACTGAATAAATAAGGCTTGCATGCTTTGCATGCTTTATGATAATAACTCTAATGGCCCTCTTTACTATACTGATGATTTAATAATACTGAATAATTGTTCTAATATACTCTCGGTATTAAATGTCCTCGGCCAATTCCCTATTTATCAGTAACGGAACATTACATCGTCCCACGAGAGGCATTGTTTTAGAGGCTCGGAGAGGTTGGCATTTTCGAGACCCTGCGATTATATGAGTTAGTTCTTGGTCGTCTACACACAACACTCTAGGTATTTGATTTCATCATGAGCACCATTGGGGTCTTTTGAATTTTTGTACCTAGGCAAGTGTTCCCCTAGTGACTTTGTGCTTAAGTCACTAAAATGGGACAAGTGATGTGACCCTTGTATTAATTACTTGAGAAAAGTAATTAATGTCACTTTAGAGTTATAAAGTGACATTTCAAATAAATTTAAGTGGGAGTTGTGAGAGAAAATATTTAATGGAGAGAAATGTGATTTTTCTCATCTATTGATTAGAAATCACTAGATTAAAAGTGGGCCCTTGATCTAGTGACTCTTCAACTACCCTAGAAGGTTAAATGAAAAGAGAAGGAAAAAGATTAAAAAGGCACTTCATTCCTCATTTTACTCACTCAACCATGAGAGTTGGAGAGGAGGCCGACCATCTTGAGAAGAGAAGGACAAGTTGAAAAGAGAGAAACTGGTCGAGATAGTTGTCACGAGTTCCAAGACAGTTTCATATAGCAACAGAGGCACGTTTTCCCAAGTATGACTGTCACATTCTTTGAGGAGAAGTACAACTGAGTTTTCTTCTTGTTATCAGCACAAAATTTGAGGAGTGTACTGCCACAAATTTTGAGAATAGTACTACCTTTAATGCAGTCCATACAACATTAATTGGGCAGTCCATACAATGTTTTATGTAGATGAGATAGCATAGAAATTGAGGCAGATAATAGCAGCACAGTACTGCCTTTAATGCAGTCCATACAACATTAATTGGGCAGTCCATACAATGTTTTATGTAGATGAGATAGCATAGAAATTGAGGCAGATAATAGCAGCACAGTAGCACGAATTTCTACAGTGATTGGCACGAATTTCAAGGTAGAAAGAGGACTATACTTGCACATGACCATTGGCACGACTTTCTGAGATGAGAATGTTGGTGCACTGATTTCGAGAAGAACAGTGACCATTTCTAAGATAAGTCTGTTATTTAATGTTGATTTAAAGACTCTTGTACATTTCTATTTTGAAGAAGAAAATAATAAAATTACTCTCTCTAACAGGTTTTCCCCTTATGGGTTTTTCCTAGGCAGTTTGCCAAAAATTCCTGAATCTTATGTGTTTTATAGTTTGTTGTTTATTAAGATTTTCCACCGCAAATTTACTTTACAATTAGTATATCAGCCTACAGACTTACTGCATTGAATACTAAATTAACGTGTTTAAGATATGTTCACTATTGAGGTCTGATATCAGAGGAATATGAAGTGTTTGACCATTTCTGTGCTTGCGAAGAGGTATGTTTTTTAACAGGGTCAAACAGGGATGTCCCCTACCATCTACTTTATTTGGGATCTACATTGATGAGTTGGAGCCTTCCCTACATAAGCATATTCAGAAAGGATTCCTTCTCCACCATGTCTTGACCTCCATCCTACTCTTTGTTGACGATGTGGTCCTTTTGGCCTCATTTGCAGAGGGGTTACAGAGATAGCTAGATTCCTTGGCCTTTTTCTGTGACCTTCGTTAGTTGACAGTCAACCTAGGTGAAACCAAGGTTATGATCTTCAATGGGTCAAAGAAGCTCCACTTGGATCTCCATTTCTTCTTTAGAGAGGAGGAGATCGAGACCACAACATCTATACCTATTTAGGGGTACGGTTCACAAGACCCCGTTTTAGTCTATGACACGCCCTTCATCCACAAGTCAAAAAGGGCTACAACTCCTTAGCCCTCCTTGAAAGGCAGTGTTTTAGACACCACTTTCAGGACATATCATCCAAGCTATCTCTTATGGACACTCTCACTCGACCTATAGTTCTCTATGGCTCATAGATTTGGGGGCCTTGTCTTCTACACCCCAATTGGGCCTCAACAAAGAGAGTGCAGGTCCTCCTTCGTCGCACCATCAGATGCAAGCAATCGGTACCTCAACCCATCATTCTTCCAGAATTTGGTGCCCGACCCTTTCGACCTGGGATTGTGTTCAACCTTGTATCACTCTTACGTCACATACAGAGCTTTTCCAACTCAGTGAAGGGGTAGGACCGATATCCATATTTGGCCTACTGCTCATTGAAGTCCAATGCCTTGGCCAACCCCTCAAGCCACACATGGTGTTGGTATGTGGGGGTCTCAGATCTATTGAAGTTTGTTGGCATCACAATGGATTGACTTCCTTTGTTTAGGTACTCCATGGACGCATCTAACAGGATATGCTAGGTTTTCCACCTACAAGAGGTCGAGAACGAGGAGCACTTCATTTTTTATTTCCCTATTTACTACGAGATTCGAGGGTGACTCCATTTCCTTTTTAGGGAGCTTCTCCCCAGAGAGCTCCAAACTCTAACTAGTTTCTTCAAGTATCTTGACCAGAGATGCATAGCATTTTACTTGCAAGAGGCCTTTTGGCTTCACTCTCTCATCCTCTCGTCACGATCACATTCCAAACCATCCTCACCTTAGCGGATCACTTCTTTATTTTTGGTGCTCCTATCTTCTAGGTGTGCCAAGAGGAAGACATATGACAGTATTGTTTCCAACCCCAAATCAATTCAGATGCAGATGACCACCTCCACCTCCGTTAAACCTCAACGACATAGACAATCTTGACCCCATACCAACAACTTGATGATTTCTTCCAATTCACAACGATAGGACCCCCACCTCAGGCAACAACGCATTACCCAGTCTAGCTCCTCCTCCGTCTCCTCCAAATAAAGCTCTATTTTGAGTTTGTTTTATTTGGCCTCGAATGTTAGGAGAGATGGTTCCAGCGAACAATGATAAAGTTACACCTCTTGTATCACATATCTTAGATCCATTGTCTTTGTGGGAGCGCAAAGGCGGCTCCTATAAAAGCAAGATGCATAAAGAAAAGTATGAACCTAACCTAAAAACCATTGACCTAGTTTTGTGGTCATTTGTTGGACATTAATGAAAACATCTTATCTTATCTCCAACACAACCTCCAAGGCAAGAAATTGTCGTCTTCTCTTCTTCTTCACCAATCCACTCCAAGATTTTATCACGAAACCCTAATCTCCAATCTCTAAAACTTAAGCCCTAACCCTAGAACACCAAGATGCTCCAAGAAACTCCAAGAAGACCAAGAAACCCTAATGCCTCAAGAGAGAGAGAGAGAAAGTACAAGTACAAGTGAATACCGAGAGAGATAGAGGGAGGCTAGTGCACACTCCTCTCCTAGCCATATCTCTATACAAGAGAATAAGAATGAACAAACAAGCGGTATGATCATCTCAATGTCTTCTTCTTCACTAGAGCAAAACCTAGTCACAAAAATCAAGCTCCATCAAAGATATCTCTTCTAGACTTCATAACTCCTCCTAAGGTTCACGAGGAAACCCTAGTGACCCTTCCGAGAAGTTAAGCACATAAAAGAGTACAAATGATGTTGTGGATGGAAAGATTCTCTCCTTCCTCTATTTATAACAATACTATGTGGGCACAAGCCCTTACAAGCAACCTACATATTCTTTGTAGGCCAACACAAGTAAGATGTCCACGTTAAAGTACATGTGTCAAGCTCCAAGGTGATGTTGTACACAATAATAGATCCAAGATGATGTAGCTAAATCCTTCACAGACTCCATCGATTCTCTTAAGGAATGTACTCCACCTGGTCAGTTATCCCCCGCAAGAACATTATCAAAGCCCCATGTGTTCTTGAGCAATCTCCAATCCTCCAATTAGGAATCCTAATTGCCACATGTTATTTAGGGCTTGAAGCCCTCCATGGTGCACAACACTCCACACCCCATGTAGGGCATTCTCCTAGCAAGTGGCTCCTCTATAGGGCCCCAATGAAGGGTGTCCACCAAATCGCCGAAATATCTACAATCCTTGAGGGAAGAACATCGAGCCAACACCATCCTAAGGTCAAATATGCACTAAGCAAGCTATCTCAATTGTGCATATGCATCACAAACCATCTATCATGTTGGAATCCATCTTAGGCCATCCAAGGTATGAACATACACCATGTACCCCAAATCTCATGAAGCACCCCCAAACATGGTGTAAATACTTGCATAGTAACCGAAAAAACTAACAAGATTTAAGAAAGGTCATAACCACCCTTTGCACACATCTCAAGGGCACAACTTTTCATGGATTATTTTATAGCATATGGCATGGTCAAGGTGATCCCATAACCACCTTCTTGAACACATCTCAAGGGTGCACCTCTTCTAGGGGTTTATTATATTATTTCGTTTATCAAGGAACTTCTTAAAGAGCACCAGAGTCATTCCAAGGATATTTGACATATTTTCACCATCTCAAGGAGGGATAACTCATCCTCTTGAAATGCATCCCCCTTCATTTTGACTCGGCATATATTAATATTTTATTGGAGGTGGTTGTTGAGGATTATTTTTTGGGGCATTTCAATGGAGGAGAGGACAAGTGGCATGAGTATTTTTCTTGCATGATCAAGAAGATTCAATTTGAGGCCTATGGCACTTCATTCATCATGGTTGAACTATCTTATTATCTTATGGAGTGTTTGTCCTTATAGAGCACCATGATGTAATATTTTAGTGTTTTTTATGTGATGTCCCCTTTCGCTTAATGTTTCCTACAAGGATGAATGAGTAGCTTATTAAGCCCCCATAGGCTTAGCAACCATATCTAGGAGTTGTTGCCACTTAATTGGAAAAGGTGTTTTGCTTATGACAGTTGTATTGGATGACCCATAGTACTGTCCATGGTATTGGGCTCCAAAAGAAGATAAAAGAGGAGGCACTCATCCATTTTGGATATGTTGATTTGATATTGATTTCTTGTGACCGTCTATGGGTTTGTCGAGAGTTTTCGTTAGGGTTTGAAAAAACCCTTCCATTGTTGGTTTAGTTTCATTGGTGCAACATCCACCCAGCTAAACGAGGAGGAGAATCCATCCAGGGTCTTCACTTGAGCTTCATTTTTTGGTTTGGCATCATCTTGGAGAGAGTTTGGTAGTCAAAAGTTAACCCTTCTGCAGTATTGGAGGAGAAAGCTCCATCTATTGAGGAGACTGTGGAAACATTAATATTCCAGCCTAGCCCTATTGGGGATATTACAGTGGTATCAAAGTTGGAGATCTTGCTAGCCTGAGGGGAAATCTATTCAGGGTTTACAATTGAACTTTTCTCTACAGTTCTAGCACAGTAACATCTCACTTGAGCTATCAAAAGACACCATTTCTAATAATAACTTTATACTTCAGTATTGACTCTAGTCACTAAGAAGCCGAAATCAGGTTTTTCCAGATATCACGCTCTGAGAAAATTACAGCGTGAGCACTCGAACCCTAGCCGCTGAGGGCTTCACGCCCTGCCCATGGATCCGCCGGATCCAGTGTCCGTGGAGGACAGATTTCAGTCCATCGTGGCCGCTATGCCTCCTGTCCAAGCTGCCACGGTCCCTTCCTCCAAATTTGTTAAACGTGAAGAGGTCCCGGAAGTAAAGCTCAGCTCAACAGCTTCGAAGAGAAAAGCAGTCGCCCTCTCTGAGAAAGGTCTTATTGGGCTGTTCACCGGCCTATGGCCTTCCCCGCGCTCAGTGGAGGTTTGGTTGAATAAAAATTGGAGAACCCTTATCCAGGGGGAAGTTCAGCAGATCTTCTGTGGAAAAGGATATTTTGCATTCATCTTTGAAAGGAAGGAAGATCGTGATTTAATCTTCAGGAATGGACCCTATTTCATGGGCCCAAGAGGCATGTATTTGAACAAGTGGGACCTGTCCTTCAATCCAGAAAAAGATATCCCAAAAGCAGTTCATGTATGGGTCAAGCTCCCCCACCTCCCTCTCCACTGCTGGAATGATGAGGATTTTCGAGGAATAGGGAATACCCTTGGGAAGTACGTAGACAAATCTGAACTGAAAGCCCCAATGTTCTCCTGTGCTCGCATCTGCGTTGAAGTCGATCTTGAGAAAGGTCTGCCGGAGTCAATCATGCTCTCCATTGACGGCTGGAACCATCTTCAAACAGTAGACTATGAGCAAATCCCGTTCAAATGCAAATACTGCCATGAATATGGCCATTTTGCAAAATCTTGTTCGAAAAAGCCTGAAAAACCCATCTCGGACAGCTCCCCAAGTGAGGGATAGAACGTAGCAAGCGGGAAGAGGGCCGCCAAGCCCTCAAAACAACAGATCCCCACGACAAAGAGCCCCCCCGGAAATAGGTTTGAGGCCTTGGAAGTTGAGACGCAGGAAGAAGGAAACAATGAAGAAACCCCTGAAATGGAGAAGCAGCAGGACTCTGAATCCCCAGCCATCGTCCCTCAGCAACAAGAAAAGGAAGAACAGGAAGAGGGTTTTGAAGTTGTGCAGAACCAGGGAAAGGAAGATTTGGAAAAGGGGCTCGAAAACCCTAAGGAAAGGAAAGACCAAGCGACAACCTCTGAAGGATCCATCACACGGTTAAGGGCAAAAGCATGTTCGGAAGAAATAACCGATACTTCTATCGAAGAGCAAGAACCCCTTTCCAGAAAAGGGAGGAAATCTAACAAAGTCATCAGAGAGCAAGAGGCAGCAAGGGAAAAGGCGGCAGGAAAGCAGGCTAATCTGGACTTCCTAGTAAAAACCTCGCAGGCAAACAAATACCTTCTCAGCGAGGAAGAGGAGAAAAAGGAGAAAGACAAGGCCCTTAAGCAACTCAGGAAATAATGAAAGTAGTCTCCTGGAATTGCAGAGGTTTGGGAGGTATGCAGAAGCTAGAAGTTATCAAAAGGTTTAAATCAATGGAAACTGCCTCAATCCTTCTCATCCAGGAGACTAAAAAGTCAGCTGAAGACAGCATTGCCACCATAAAAAATATCTGGCCAAAAGGGACAGGCCTTGCCACCAGTGCAAGCGGGGCCTCTGGAGGGCTTCTATGTTGGTGGAACTCAGATAAGTTTGAGTTGCGTTCAGCCATAGAAAACATAAACTGGATTCTTATAAAACTTGAAAACAAAGAAAGCAAGGAACAATTTTGGATTGGGAATGTTTATGGCCCAACCATGAACTCGCAGAAGGAAAGCTTCTGGTCATCGATGGAGGAGCAATGTGAAGATAAGAAGCTGCTACCCTGTTTCATTGCAGGGGATTTCAACGCCACTATCTCCGCAGACGAGCGTAGAGGAGGAACTAAGGTGAGGGATCCCTTTGGGGAAAGGATGGAGGATCTCATCTCTCAATGGGGCCTCACTGATATTAAACCCAAAAATGGTATCTATACTTGGAGCAATAGAAGAGTGGGACCCGGACATATAGCAGCCCGGCTAGATCGATTTCTAGTCAGCACCCATCTTCTCAATTCTCAACCGGAAGTCAAAATATTGTGCTCGGCCGTGTCGGACCATAAGCCAATATGCCTCTTTTTTCCGCCGTCGGAAAACTTGAGTCCTCTCCCATTTCGATTTAATCGGATATGGTTGGAAACGGAAGGAGTTAGAGATATTATATCTAGTGCTTGGCGTTGCTTCATCCCAGGTTCTCCAGCCTACTCATGGGAACAGAAGTTAAGGAGAGTGAAGGATGCTCTTAAATCATGGGCAAAAACTCAATTCCAAGAACCTGCTGAGCAAAAGAAAAGCATCATAAAGGATATGGAGCTTCTGCAAGCTGAAATGGAAGTTAGTTCGATCACCAAGGAGCATCTCCACAAAGAAATTGATCTGGAAACACAACTTTAGAAAATCCTAAGGCATGAAGAAGAAGGATGGAAACTTCGCTCGCGTATCTTCCGGCTTAAAGGGGGAGATCAGAATACGAAGTTCTTCCAAAATCAGTGCAGGGACAGGCAACGCTGGAACACTATAAGGGAACTCAATTCTGAAGATGGAGCAATCATTCAAGGGCAAGCGGCCATCAGTTCAGAGGTAAGGAATTTTTTTGAACACTTGTATAATGATGAGGAAACAGTCTCACAACGCCTTATGGAAGAGATGGTCTCTAATATTCCGTCCCTTATCAGTCTCGAGGAAAAAATTAGGCTTGAATCTCCCATATTGGAAGAAGAAGTTATAAAAGCTATTTGGAGCCTCCATCCGGATAAGGCTCCAAGACCAGATGGATTCCCCATTTGCTTCTATAGAACCTTCTGGCCCCTCATCAAGAAGGATTTAATGCGCCTCATTTCCTAGATGGCAAAAGGAAAAAGGGGGGGAGCCACTAACTCCACCTTCCTAGCCCTGATTCCCAAAGAGTCCAACCCCACCTCCATTAAAAAATTTCGGCCCATCTCTTTATGCAACGCATCCTATAAAATCTTCTCTAAAGTCCTGTCCTTGAGGCTCAAACAAATCATTCCTTCCCTTATCTCTCCCAATCAAGGCGGTTTCATATCAGGCAGGCACATTAGTGACAATATTCTCCTAGTTCAGGAAGCAATCCATTCCAGTACCAAAAGGGGAGAGCCTGGGATGGCCATTAAGATGGACATGGCCAATGCTTTTGATAGATTGAGGCACTCTTTTATCATTATGGTTATGGAAAGATTTGGGTTCCCCTCTGTTTTCATCAACCAAATACAAGCCTGCATAACTTCCCCTTGGATAGCTCCTCTTATCAATGGAAGACCCACAGCTTTCTTCAAAGCCTCCCGCGGGGTGAGGCAAGGATGCCCGCTTTCCCCTTTTCTTTATATCCTGGTCGCTGACTCCCTAAGCAGAAGATTGACTAGACTTCAGGCCGAAGGATCTCTTCCGGGCATACCCTTTCGAAATGGAGTCTCTCCCATCAACCATGCCTTATTTGCGGATGACACTATCTTCCTGGGAATAGCATCCACCCAAATTGCTAGGAACTTTCTTATCCCTCTGGACATTTTCCTTCAAGCTTCAGGAAGCTCAGCAAATCTGAACAAGTGCCAAATCTACAGCTGGAACTGCCCGACATCAACTCTTCGCAGCATATCCCAAATCCTTCAAATCAAAGCCAATCCTAATGGACCCATTTCACCTATTTGGGTATCCCCGTGGTTAAAAAAATCTCTGACTTCCTCAATGTGGAACCCGGTCGTTCAAAGAATTAAGGATAAGATCCAATCCTTGGGATCGAAATGGCTAAACTTAGCAGGGAAAACTGTTTTAATTCAGTCCATTCTCTCCTCCTATCCCATCTATACAAGCTCGATGGTGCTCGCTCCTAAGAACATCATTAACAGCATTAGTAAAGAAATTAGGAAATTCCTTTGGCAAGGAGGGAAAGATCAGACGAAGAAGTTCCACTTGGTAAAGTGGGATACGGTCAAGCGTGCCAAAAACCAAGGAGGCCTAGGCATCAGAGACCCTGAGCATATGAGCAAAGCCATGGGAGCCAAATTGATATGGAGACTGGTTACGGGAAAAAAGGAATGGTGGAAGGAAGTCATCAGAAAAAAGTATATCAAAAGGCCCAGATCAAATATGTTGGACAGTGCATGGACAGGTAAAGGAACCACCCTATGGCAGCTTTGCAAAACATCCCTTAACACAATCATTGAAAGTTGCTATTGGATCCCAGGGAATGGGAAAAGAATAAATGTTTGGAACAGTAAAATATTAGGACAGCCCCCCTGCTCCTCGCTGCCACGTCTGGCCCCTCTATCTGAATGGGCGAGTGGCCAGGGGATTAATTCTCTTTATGATCTTTCTCAGTGGGACATGTCGGGCCAATGGACAGGCTGGAAAGAGCTTGCTCCTCCAGCACATCTGGCAAACGCTGCAGCTTCCCTACGGTCATTTCTCCATGGCTTATCCCCAACGCGAATCACAGTCAAGGATCGTCTTGGTTGGGGTTCAGCAGGACAGTACAGTGTTAAAGAAGGATATAAGGCAATAACCACAGAACCAAATACGGGGGAGAGACTCTGGAAGAAGGTGTGGCACCCTGACAGCATCCCTAAAGTCAATAGCTTCATTTGGATTCTCCTGCATAATAAGCTGTTAACAGCTGAAAATCTAAGGAAAAGAGGCATTCTTGGCCCCTCTCGATGTGCCCTGTGTAATCTAGCTGAAGAGACAACCAGCCACATCTTTCTTCAATGCAAAGTCTCATTAACAGTTTGGAGGACCATCCTTCCTCCGGACTTTGGTCGAGATCTCCCAAGCACTGCAGTTCAGCTCTTCAAAGACTGGTTGAACTATTTCCCGGGATCCTTAAGTAAGAAACCAACTCTGAGCCGCCTTTGGGCCTCCATCCCAAAGAATCTTTGTTGGCAGCTTTGGTTAGCCAGGAATCGTGCCATCTTCAAGGAGCAAAAAGCTATCCCGACCTATATAGCTGCTAAAACTATAGGAATGATATCAGAAAAGTTTGCCTCAAATAACATCTGCTTCCCCTTGCAAGAGTCCATCCCTGAACCATATTCTTCTTGGATCAAAAACTTCCTGAAAGAGAGATGCTCCCTTCAGTCCAAAAGCATTACAGGTAGGGTAAGTCACTCAAGACGGTCCCTACCTTGGGAAATTCGCCTTACCAACAATGAATTTAAGTCCTGGCTCAAGGAAAAAAACTCATTTGCCTTCTTCTTCGACGGCGCTTCGAAAGGTAACCCAGGGGTGGCAAGCGCGGGGGGGATTTTATTGAATCCCGAAGGATATGTAGAGCATACCTTTGCTTGGGGGCTAGGTAGAAGAACCAATAACGAAGCCGAGTGGCTGGCCCTCATCCAGCGTCTTCACCTCTTAAACAATAAGAAGCTTCGCAAGGTTTTGATATTTGGAGACTCAAGACATGTCATCTACAAACTAGTCAATGGATATCCTACAGGAGCTATCAAATGTCGTCGGCTACATGGAAAAGCCAAGCTTCTCCTGTCCAACTCCTATGAGACTTATCACATCCTTCGGCAAAATAACTCAGCAGCAGATAGTATGGCTAATGTGGGAGCTTCCCTCCCACAAGGTCATTACAGTCAGGATGGAGCCCAGCCCACCCTCAAACCCATTCCTTAATGCGGTGTTGGAAGCTTCCCATTCGACCAATCACTACTAGAAATTTTTCAATGAAGCACTTATCCCTCCTCCAAGTTATTAAAAATTCTTCAATCCCCCCTCTTTCTCCTCCCTCTTTCTTTTCCACCCCTCTCCCCTCGTCATCCTCCCCTTATCCCTCCTTTCTTTTCCTCCTTCTTCCTTTTCCCTTCCCCCTTCTCCTAGTCCTTTCCCCCCCCCTCTTTTTTTCCTTCCCCTGGCCTGCCTTTCCCCTACGTAGCTGGCCTCCTCTCCATTTACGGCGGCTCTAAGCATTTATCCCCCTGTCCTCTCAGCACTTATCCCCTAGCTGCGTGGACTATTGTCTGTCCTTTTGTCACCTCGATCTCTCCAGGCATTAAAACATGCAGGATGATGGTTTATGGCTATTCCTCTTCGCACGCTTGCTCTAACTCCAGCCTTCTCCTTATGCCGCTCCCTTGCAGCGCCATGTATTCTTTCTCGGCTCCGGATATCTCTGGTCCTCCTAAAACGCTGCGAATTCTCCTGCATGTGGTGACTGGCATTGAAGGAGGGAGGCTACAAGGCATCCCTTGGCAAGCTCTTCCTCTCACTCGTTCCTTTGTGAAGGAGAGGCTTGCTCTCACAGCCTTCTCCAATTGCCATTGTAATCTCTCCTCCGCGTCCTGGTCTATAGGCAATGGTTTTGGCATAAACTCCTCTCACTCAGGTAGTCTACGACGAGTCTTGGGCTGCCTTTGCTCCGGGTGGCAGGAAGGCGCTGTGGGAACGTTGGTTTGCTTTGACAGTCAGGGGGGTTCGGTGCTTCAGCAAGAACTTTCAGTGCTGAGTCGCTTCATTGGCTTTCCCTTTCTTGAAATATCGAATAGCGCTCTTGTTGTTGGCTCATTATACAGACAGTTTGCTTGCATAGAGATCACTGCAGATTCTGGCAGAATGGCTCAAGCTGGGGATAATGCAGGCATTCTGGACATTAAGAAAAATCTACGGCGTTTGTATGAGATGGTTGCTATAGGAGTCATGGATAAAAAGGAAATAGCCCGGGAGATCAAAAGTATGGGAGAAATAGTGAGTTACACTTCATTACAAATCAGTAACCATGATTCCCGGATCGATGACAATGAAAGTAACCTGTGAGAGTTGATGGGTAAAGTGGGCAGGATCCAGGAGGACCTAGAGCGTTTCATCACCATGAATCAGGGCAGCAGGGTCAATGGTGCAACTGTTGAAGCGGAGCGTCCAATGGAGGAAGAATCAGTTGTGCAGCCAAAACATTTCAGAGGCAACCAGTAACTTGTTTCTTTTCATTATGGATACATGTTTTTCTGTCTTTTTTTATGTAAGCAATATAAAAGGGTATATACTGCCCGGGATGCTAGTTATTATGGAAGAACTTTGTATGCAGTTTTTTGGAAAACCCTTAGGTTAAGCCCACAGTGCTTCCTTTTTGATCTGCAGGATTATCTTTCCTTTCTTCTGTTCTGTAATGAATGGCTGTGCACAGCCTGTTTATAAAATCCTTTTTTCAGTTTTTGTTAAAAAAAAAACATCTCACTTGAGCCGAATTCATCTTTGTTGCATAGTTGAGCATAACTAAGAAAAAAATCGTGGTCTTTGCAATTCGTTGGGTTTGAAAGAAGTCGCAATTGTTTGTAGAGGCCAATTTCTTGTGTAGAGTCCGAATCCATTTTCAAAGGGGTTGATCCCTTGTTTTGTTAACACACAAACGCAAGAAAAAAGTCCATGTACTTGAGAGGGTCGTGAGGGAGAAATCATGGCACATAGTGTTGAGTGGAGGGACCCATCCCTCCTGTGGCAAGAGCCATGGCCTTTGGTGAAGTACTAAGATCACTTGTGGAAGCAGTCGAAGACTTGGGAGCAAGCCACGAAGGCTATGAGGGACTGTGACACTTGGGAGACAGGCCGTGAGCCTAGAAGAAGGGTCGTGACTCATGAAAGAGGCCACACCAATTGCATAGAGGGCTAGGAGCCATAAGTGGGATCCGTAAAACCCAAGGAAGAGCCGCATCATTGTAGAGAAGTCCATGGATTGGGTAGTCAGGTCAATTGTGGAGAGAAAGGACCAAAATCGGGTCTTAGGTGGGTCGAGTCTACGTACAGCAAGTCAGGGGGCTTGAATGCAGGCTGTGAACATGGAAAAGGACACATGGGGTTTGGTGGAATCGTGAGGTTATTGCTAGGCGAATGGAGGGATCAAATTCTCCCTTTCAGCAGCATCATGGAGCTAGTTAAAAGGCCATGAGCTCTTTGTGAAAGAGAATCATGGAGGGTTGAGTCTCCATTGATGAAGGGTCGAATTCGTGCTTAGGCATTCGTAGAATCTCCTTGATGACCCGGTCTTCCCTATATGTAGTTAGAGGAGACGTAGGGCCACTTTAAAGGCTGCCTCCCCAGTTGTCAGGCCACGTGAGCAATCATGACAACTAAGAGAAGGGCTGCAAGGCCATTCGGGTTACCCATAGGTAGGATGCATCTCTTCTGAATTGAGACATTTAGTGGGGAGACCGTGGGCTCGTGCCATTCAGTGCTATCATCATTTGTGAAGGTTGAGCCTATAGAATTGTTAGCTCAGTGCCTATCAAATTCCTTTGGAGAACTAAATCATAGATCGGATTTGATTGTGGGGGCTAGAATTCTTGTGGGTCGATTCTCCTTGAAAGAAGCAGAAAACAACTGAGAAGGTCGAGTGCATTTGAGTAGGGGTTGAGCTTTCTAATGAGACTGAATTCATCAAAATAAATATCATTGAACACTAATTACACAGTTAGAATTGAGAAACAGTTAACTACATGAATCTTTGAACTAAGTGTTTGTTGAAAGTCCTTGCCCAAGTACACCTATTGCAAGCATACAAACAATGGGTTTGGGGGTTGACAATACATCCTACAATAGTCCTAATACATTGTTAGTTAAGTAATTGATGAAGGTAACATATCATACAAGTCACAAAACTCAGATTGCTAGCAGGCATAGAGTTATACGGTGATACTAAACAATGTCACAAAGTGTTTGACAAAAGTCCAAGTCACAAATACCACAATCATCAACTCAAAAATCCAGTGAAGCTTGCACTCAATAGACTTGAATATGAAGGTAACGCAAGAACTCATACATGAGACTTGGCAAATCGTTCAGGGGAATAAGAAGGATCAGGAGCTCTTGGCTGAGATGTGGAAGCAGCTAACATCATTGCCTTACTACCGAAAATATCTCGCCAAAGAATTGGGCAAGGATTCTTTAAAAAGCACAAGGAAAAAAGTGAAGCAAGACTAGCATGAAGGACGGGAAAAGAAGCATGCATCTAGCCACGTTGAAGATTTATGCATAAAGGAAGAACAATCAACAACATACGAGAACGATGACACGAGTATAATGGATGAGCATACCTATGATCTAGGTTCCAATTCAGTAAAAGATGAAGATGCAACAACTTGACCTACCTATGATGACTATAGGGATGTGGAGGAGCCAATTCTTTCCCTATGGGTGATGTTGATGATGACATGGATTCAACATCTCATCCTATTTATGACATGTATGACGATGTAGGCATGATTGTACTCAAAGATGATGAGTTGGGAGAGGGTGCACCCAAGCATGAGGGGGACTTAGAGCAGGATGATTTACCTTTAGAGGATGATTTCATTTCTCAAGAGGGAGACAATTAATGAGTTGAAGTGATAGATGAGAGCTTGTATGAGGATATTGATCCACATGAGTCAGTTGATCCTTTGTGTGATAGCCCACACCATGTTGATGAGATGGCATTGCATGATTTGGAGAGCCAACTATTAGTCATAGAGGAGCATATTGTATAGGTATTGACGAGATAAGCTGATACTCATAAGTTTATTGAAGACCTTATGTGGAAGTCCCAATTGGAGGAAAGGCACAAGGGAGTTGCAAAAGGGGTCACTAGTACCCAATTACACATCATCAAAGAAGCACTAGAACAATTGAAGTCTAATTACTTGCAGTTGTTCATAAATAGGGACCTTGCAGCAAGGCAAGTTGAGAAGCTTACTTATCAGCTAAGTTTGGCACACTCTTCACCATTGAAGGCAACAGAGACTCCACCATCCTTGGCTGCAGTGAGTCGTGACAAGGAGGGAGAGAGTGGCATTCATGGTTTGAACTATGAACCTATTGTGGTTCCACACGAGGAGCATTTCGAGTTGCAAGTGCTTAAGGAAAGTTTGGACACATGGAGTTGTGACATTGCAATCATTTTGCAGTATGAGAATCATGAGCTGCCTAGGTGGGAGAAAGGCGTAGCCACGAAGGAGGTAGTTGAGCACATTCTAGCCGTTGAGAATTTACCAAGGAAGTGTTTGTCCACCTTGTGATGCCTTGGGGTGGACATGAAGTTATGAACACTTAAAAAGTTGTGGTCCCTAGTATTTTTAAAGTGAGAATGACTTTATGTTATAAAGTGACGTTAAAATGTGAGTTGTTATTAAAAATTTCAAAAGTGACTTTATGAGAATTAAAAAGGTGGGTGAGTATTAAATGTCTCATCTAATATTTAAAAGTGAGTAAATGCTTTTAATGAGAAAAGTGAGATTTAATTAAGGTCTTAGATCTCATTTAGTTGGCTTTTAATTTAGGCCATTGATTTTAAGATGGTGGTTACTCAAACAAAAAGGCTAGGGAAAGGCATTGAGATTGTTAATTGTTCACTTTCACAAAGAGATTTTGGAGAGGAGAGCAAGAGAGAAAAGGAGAGAAAGAGAGGAGAAAACCCTTGAAAAAATTCAAAAGCTTGAGATGGGCATGATTTCCAAGGAAAATGGCATAAAATTCTAGACGAAGACTAGCTCAAACATTGAGGAGTTAACAACAGTGGACTTTTGCATAGAAATTGAGAGAAGGTCATACAGTACAATACCGTACAACTGCATAGAAATCAAGGCCGAGAGGCACGATTTTCGAGTTACAACATTTATTGTTGTCAACGGGACGTATAAGGCATGATTTTCGAGGTAGAGCAAAGTTGTTAATGTCCACAGATTTCGAGAAAAGGAAGGCACAAAAATCGAGACAAGCCGTACTGTACCAATCTGTACAGTTCGCATGTGTGGGTCGTACAGGAACGATTTTGAGGTGTTGTTTTGTTAGTCCGTACAACAGTTTTCCAAAGTGATTTTGGCACGTGTTTCAAGGTAAAAATAAGGAGATAAGTACTGTTGTAATTTTGAAATTTTGTCTGAAAAAGAATAAAATCTCTCTCAGATAGGTTTTCCCTTCAGGGTTTTTCCTGGACCTTATTGGTCTAAATACTGAGTAAAAAATTTCATTTGTTGGCTGTCATAAATATTTTGAGTAAAAAGAGTAGGTTGCCATAAATTTTTCTGAGTTGTTTATGTCGAATGAATTCCATGTGTTTCAAGCAAAGTCAAAATTTTTAAATTTTATATGATTATGCATGTTGGGGTTTGGACATTAAACTACATGCAGTGAACTAAACTTGAAACCGGGTTGGGGTTCCGAAATATTTCACCAACTAGCATGGGAGTATATACATCTTAGTAATTGGGTGGATAGGTATATGACAAGTATGGAGACACACTGGAATACATGCTTGATTGACATCAATAGTGTTGGATGTAGTAGCACACGCAGGATACCAGATAGCACAGGCGACTACAGTTGTATGCAACAGCATACAAGAGGGTACATGGACACACGGGGGTGTACATTGGAGTTTTGGAGTATTTCCTCCATGGAGATTTCCTCGCAAAGTCATTGAGCATATCTTTGATTTGAGGTTACCTAAGATCGGAGAGTGGATGGGTGGTCCTCAGGACGCAACATATACCTCAATGGTTGATCTTCATATGAGACATCACCAAAGGAAAGATAGGGAGCAAGATACTCATAGGTCTACTTCCAAATTTCATTAAGACTTCTTAGTTATGCCCGTGGGGTTTGTTAAAGTTTTGGGTTAGATTAGGGTTTTTCAAAAATTTAACAACTTTGCACATCACTTCAGTCAACTACTTAGATGAAGTAAAGGTACAACAATGGTAGCATAAGATAAATTTCAAGATGTAGTATGTTGTCCGCTGATTGCACACCAGCAGCAGAAACTTTCTGAAAGTTGTCTCCTCACTTGAGAAAGTGGGAGAGGTGTGACCTTGGGGGCAAGCACAGAGCTAGGTACTATCACCTACTCCCAGCTCCTCCGTTTAGGCTAACTCCTAATGAAGCCAAGGGGGGTAGTCCCTACAAAAGAGTTTCTATGGCTCTTAATTTGTCGAAGTGTTTTAATGGTTACGGATGTGGATGGGTGTTGTTTAGGAGTTATTGTAATTAAGTGTGTTTGTTTATTATGAGTTCGACACATAAAACAAAGCAATCCATGTTGCTTGCAAGAGATTAAAAGATAAGCAATAATTCAAGACTTCATAAATGTGCATTCACAGATAGAAATTAAAGAGGCCAAAGACAATTGATCCCAATATAACAATTATGCAAATTAAAAGACCAGTGCCTTATGGAGTCAAAATACTGAAAATGCATAAAGAAATGAACAGCAAGTCTTGAAAATAAAACTAGTGAATATTAGGTTGTGCAAGTGCTCTTGGTATACTTTTAAGAATTTTAAGTGATCTTGTTTATGGTGTCAACGAAGGTTTGTCAAAAGCCGGGAGAATATTCCAAGTTTAATCTGTTGAAGACATGACGACCCGCCTAGTATCCCAGGCTGGTATCGCGAAGATTGACCAGCTAGTTGAGAAGCTTAGACAACGGGGGTTCCGACGTCTCTACTAAGAAGAACTTAAGAAAATTCCCTACAACGCTGGTGCATTGGTTATGGGGTTTAATTTTATTACGTTTGTCTTGCAAGATTAGAAATCCAATGCCATTTCTGGGTACTCCAATTTTGAAGTCGATCAGAGCATACTCCGACAAGGAGAAAACGAAGTTAATTAATTATGGGGTGTGCGTTGCAAATTTTATTAAGTTAATTCATTTAGACTCTCCGACAGAGAGTGCTCTTAACCTTATCTTATGACAGCGGTTCAAGAGACTTAGCTAATCTAAAATGACTCATGCAAGGAGATGCAATTCTAACAATGCTCTCCGATAGAGAGTGCTCTTGACTTGTGTTACTGCAAGTTCAAGAGACTTAATTAATTCGTGAAAACTGAAAGAAACATAAAGATCTAAACTACCCAAGAGTCTCTTTCAGGCTTTTTAGGGCCCTAATCGGGAAAGCAAAGGAGTAAGCAAAATTCTATCAAAAGTAAAGAAACAATGCATTAACCAAGTAAATAATCAAAGAGACATTTTTACTTCACTTTTCATGGATGATAACTTATTTAGCAAGTGAACTACCCTACTTTAATGAAAAGATAAACTTCTAAAGATTATGAACTATTCTACCCTACTTTTAGCAAAACATGAAGCAAAGCATGAAACTGGAGAGACGATACAAGCTTCCCCCAAATGGGGGAAGAGGGGTGTGGAAGCTGTAATCCCACTTGCTCTTTATTGATTTGTTACAATGCTTTCTTTTTGCTGCCTCTTTTGCTTCTTTTCTTTAATCCTGAAAGGTCTTTGGAGCAATCTGTAGAAGGGGAAAAGAGGAAGAGGGAATTTATGGTTTTTTAGGGCTTGATTCTTCAGAATTTCGTCAGCATTTCCACTGTACCTGTCACGAAAAAGAAAAATCAGTAAGCATGTATTGTTTAAAATATGATAGGAAAGACAATGCAAAAAAAATAAAAAATAAAAAAAAATTGGAAAAATTTTTATACTTAGAAAATTTTTGAACTTTTTACATGCAAAGCATAAAACTTTTCCCTAGATCTAAAGTAAACTAGATCTAGCAAAGGCCCTCAAAACAGATCTGAAATAATAAAGATTTGAAACTTGGATCTATTTTATGAACAAGTACAAAAATTAAAGAAGAAGGGTAGAGAAAGAAGGGTTTCTTGTGGATGGAACACAAGAGATGGAAGAAGACTCCGGCTTTCTTTCGAATGGGAAGAGACCGATCTTGTAGGCCCTGCAATCACAATATGTTAAAAGGTAGGTTTCTTGAAGCTTGGGTTGGATGTAGCTGAACTCGCACCCTTCTTCAACCTGTGACCTGCTAATACCAAAACTCAGATACAAGTGAGATCATACATATAAAAAGTATGCAAAAGAAACTCAATCGAGATCAATACTACGTATAACTAACTACTCATATTCATCAAGATTAGAACCTACTTTGCATAAATAACTGAATTGAAACTACAAACAACTATTTTATTGTGCCAATAGTGGCCCTCTTGAGCTTAACACATAAATAGATCTCATTCAAGTAAAAAAAAGAGTAAAGAGTTTAGGAACAGTTTCACCTCAACCATAGAACATTCACCACATGCAAAGAGAGATGGACCTCCAAAGTCGAAAATCTTATTAATCAAAATGTAAGCAAAGCTTAATACAATTTTTGTAGAGTAACTCCAGCACAAAAGTTCCATCCTAATAGAGCTCAAAGAGCCTCTCTTTATACAAAGAGAGAAGGCTAAAACCCTAAAACCAAACTAAGAGTAACACCGGAGTTATTGAATGAGCTCGGCATGATCATTTGGAGTTGAACTGAGCTGCAACTGAGTTGTAACTAAGTGCTGGAGGGGGGGTGAGGTGGCTCATCCTCCCTCATAATGATCACCCAACCAATAGATAACCCACACTTGAACCAAAAACGGATTTGACCAAAGAGGGCAAATTTCTGACTGATAGTTCAACTGCTACACTCTGATACTTGATCTGAAACTGACCAATATTGATTGGAATCATCATAAATGCTCTGTGCCATGTCATTTAGCCTTTTATTTTATTCAATTTGGTTTATTTTGGAGAGTTTTTTATTTTCTCCAAAATATTCATTTTTAATATTTTAATTAATAATTTCTCCGTAAATGACTTTTTTGAGAAATTATTAATTATGAGGCTGAATGAACTTCTGAAACTTGGAGATAGCTGGCCTGCTGATCATGAATGATTTTTGGCTTAAGGTTAGAGCCTTCAATCATTGAATTCGGGTTCCAGATGACTAACTTATTACAAATTGAATTTTTCCATTTAAATAATGGAAAAATTTAATTAAAAACTTAGGGAAAATTAAAAAATTAAAAATTAAAAATTAAAAAAATTTGACGCGTCCGGTAAAAATATTTTTGAGGGTCCTAGTGACTTAAGACATGACTATAGTCTATTCTAACAATGTCTAGTAGGTTTATATATACTCAGTTGGGCTCTAATAACCCCCTAAGGCCCAGAATTCAAAATCGAGCATTCCAACTTTGGAGGAAGCAGGAGAAAACCTCGTCAATTATACTCGGCTATAGGCAAAGCATAATTGTCAAGGGAAAAAAGCTCCCTGGAATACCTTAGTTGAAATTCTACGTCTTAGGAAACCGAACCACTAAAAAACACCCTACTAGCACATTTTATTACAAACCCCGGGGGGCCATGGTCATAATTATTCAAAACAAAAACTGACTAGCCAAAACTGGCTAGGCACAAAGACGGATCATCTGATACACTGGAAACAAACATTTATCATGTTTGTAAAATGGCGGCTCCTCAGCTAATCCAGCTATGGTACAAATAAGTCGATAACACAGTACAATACAATAATAACACTGAACAAAATTCCAACATAGTGTTAGATGCAAACTAGTAAGACAAATTATAACATAAATTTTCATCTCTTTCTACTTAGCACTCCTCAATGGTCCCTGTGCTAAAGTTGGTCCTTGAGATGCAAGAGACAGTAGCAGTAGTACCATGTAAAATATATTAATGAATCGATAACTAAAGAGCAATGATAATGAACTATAACGATGTTGATTTAGATCTGGTTTGGATATGCCTTATACTTAGATACTTTTAAGGTCAGATCTTGTCACTAAAAGGACAAGCTACCAAAAGGAAAGGATGACATACCTTGAGAGAGAGAATTAGAGAGTTGTAGGTTAAGGTTAGACACATACAATAGTAAACAAGATACCTCATTCATCAAGTGTCATTTAGGGCTTAACACAACCACAACTCAGTTCAAGATAGGCTGCAAACAAGTCAAGGCCAGAGATGTAAGGTCAAATCAACCATGGCTTAGCTAGAAGAGGTGACCACAGTTCACATTAAGGCAGCGAGAGATCATCACAGTCCATTGCCCAGCTAGGAGAGATCAACACAGTCACAGTCACAGCTCGCTAGTATATACAGTCACAACTAACTAGTATACACAGTCACAGCCAAAACTTGGAAGGACACAGTTCCACAGTCCATGAATCAGGTGTATAAGGTCACAACCTAGCCGGATACACAGTCCACGAATCAGCCCATAAGGTCACGACTCAGCAGGAAGACAATACACAGTCCATAGATCAACCCATAAGATCATGACCCATCAGGAAGAGCACTCCATAGTCCATAGATCAACCCATAAGGTCACCTAAAACAATCATGGACTATTCCATAAGAAGATAGGAGCAACAAGAAATCAAAACATCCACCCAAAGAAGCAAAAACCTTAAGCGTCAAGCACAAATCAGCAAAGGATTAGATTTGAGCTTCTTCTCATGTCAAGATACTTGCTAGAAATGGAGAAGTGAAACTTATTTATAATCTTGACAAGCCTTCGAGAAAGGTCACTTAGGAAATCTTAGGTTTTAGGATGGTCAAACATAAAATAAAGTTAAGTGAACTTAGGATAGGGTAACAATGGTCAAAAAATAAAAACCATAAAATTAAGTTGACTTAGGATAGGGTGCCAATGGTCCCAAAAATAAAAACCATAAAATTAAGTTGACTTAGGATAGGGTACAAATGGTCCAAAAATAAAAACCATAAAATTAAGTTGACTTAGGATAGGGTACCAATGGTCCAAAAATTAAAGTCATCATGCTAAAGTTACACATAATAAGAGTGTTAGGACCAAGTAAGATAAAGGACCATAAGTCAACCAAAGGGGTCATAAAAACAAGGTAAGACAACCCTCATACCCACAAAACCAAGGTGTACCATAAAGGTGGACAAACAACCTCATTTTTACCTGCAGGACCAACAGGACCAAGGTGTACCATAAAGGACCAAGGACTTTAATCTTTTCTCTCTCAAGGTATATTGTCATGTGTGTTCCATACATCTTTATCATCATTGTATAAGGAGAAAATCCAAACTGGATGATGTGATCCTTTGGTCCTCAGTACTGCTCCTAAGGGTTAGGTACTAGTGACATCATCAAGGGGTGGCCAATCCCTTGAGAAACAACCTAGCAATAACCATATAGGAGAGAGGACATCACACATCATCATCTAGGTCAACTTGACCAAGATCCACTTGGTTAACTGACCAAAAATGTACTTGCAAGAACTGCTTGGTCCCAGACCAAGAATCTGCCTGGTCCTAGACCAATAAGTCTTCGTCTCAACCTATAGGATTTGACTAGACATCATGTCCAAGAAACTGTCTAGTCCTAGACCAAAATACCCTAGAGACATCTAGGGGCCCTAACTATATGTTAGGGACTTTTCCATGGCATCAACCTGCTTAGTCCCAAACCAAGAACCCCAGGAGACTACTGGGGGCCCTAGGGTACCTTCTAGGGTCTTACTCTACCATAGTTAACTAACTAGGGTACTATCCTCCCTGAGAATGGGTCTCGCAGTTGCACTATCTTTAACAGGGTTGACCAACACACTAGCTACTTACCACTCGCATATGCAGGGGCGGAGATATCTATTGCTATCATACAACAAGACTTGGGAGGCTCACCTGAGTCAGTTAGATGAGGCTAGTGGCATTTTGGCCACGACAGTGATCTTTCATTTAAACCATGGGATTGATGCACAAAGTGCACAAGAGGAGGTGCCACAGGTGGCAGAACTATTCTCCAGGTAGGTGCTTAGACCCCATGGGGTACTTGAGCATATAGATGTTGATTAGAATAGCAGATTTCTTAATTCAGTTTGGCAGGAGTTGAACAGATTATCAAGCTCAAAGTTAATTCCTAGTACTTGGTTTCCACTAGATGCTTTAATTCGAACTCCAATGATTATCAGTATGGCACGACAACAGTCCATAGGAGTCAGATTTGGTGTATTCCCTATTTGGTGGTGGGATTTTGGCATTCATCCAAGTGATGGATTGTTTCAGATGATTGAGTTGTGACTGTGATCGGTCCGCTATATTTATGGGATGTCAGTGGAGGAGAGGTTGAGACTTCTTCTTTCTAGTAGGGCATGATATCTTTCCTGGCATTCAGGATCAAGACTGACAGTAGAGCCGATACAGTTGAGATGGCTAGTCTTCGCTTTTCAGAGTTTATTCTTGAGATGATTAGGCTTGGATGCATAGAGGAGTCGTCTTTTGAGGTGTTTGTGCAGCTGATGATTGCTTGGCTCTTCAAGGGCAGACAAATGGAGCCTTGTGTTCGCACTTGGCATATTGGCGTGATGGGTAATGATAGTGGGTGTTTCTCACCTTACGGGATAGTGTGGGACTTGTTATCACACAATGTGTAACTACCCACTAAAGGTATCCCATCTGAAACGGTAGAGGTGAGGTAGCTAATCGGTGACATCGCAAGGGCCTCGTCCACTATGGAAGAAGGGTAGTTTTCACACCGAACGAGCTCTTGTCGCTTTAGATCACTTCAGAAAATGATCAAGGGGAAACCCTATTTATAGTGCACCTACTCAAGACACTCCTAGGGGTATGCAACGAATGAAAGAGGAGAGATAATGAGTGATGGAATCTAGATCTATGGAAAGGATGTGGTATAGTGGTAAGGACAAAGTTGGGGAGGCTTAGAAAACAAGGAAAATGACCCAACTTGATAGGAAATATACCAAAAATAGTTTAGGAACGTAGATCTAGAGAGATCTAGCCACAAATAAGATCCTAATGGGACCCACCAAGGGTTTATGCAAAAGTGAACACAGTGGACCCAACGAATGACTAGATCAAAATGCTTGAAGGATAGATCTGTGATTTTGAGGTGGGTTCAAGCATACCCAACTGATAGATCTAAAATTTTGACCACCCACCCAAATGGGGCACCCCACCTAGAGAGACCAGTGCTAGATCCCAGGGCAAATGGAGTCTGATTTATGTGAAATTTGAGATCTAGGGTTTATTCAAAAATCTCCAAGTGGTTTTTGATGGTCGTCATCAAAAACATCGGATCTATCAGATCTACAAAACGAGGGTTTGTAAAAAGAGGGTTTTATGGTGACAATTGGATTAAGCCCAAGAAAAATAAAAAAAATGCAAACGTACCTGGAAATACTTGCTACTAACATCGTATGACAATGATCTTGCCTCTTCGATCAACTACGAACGTTTTCTACACCTCTCCAAGTGAAATCACTAATCCCTCCAAGATGCCAAGCGCTCCCTCCTCCTGCAAAAGAGATCTTCTATGAGAATTGATTTGCAAAAATATAGACGAAATGGCGAAGAAAAATGAATCAAAGAACATCAAGATGGCCACAAGACACAATAAAGATACTCCCTGAACCAATGGCGGTTTGAGAGAATTCTATGGAGCTCCGTCACAATAGCACCCCTACCCAAATTGCTTCCTTCACCAAGTGGGTGGCAACCTGCAAAAAGCATTAGAAATACATAGATCCGCAAGAATACTAAAGAAAATAAGACTTTCCAATCTCCACACAAGATATTCGACAAAGCTTCCAAGGGTTTTGCAAAATATTTTGTTATTCCAAGAGCTCAAGAGCCAAAAGTCCACTTTACAAATGAGAGAGCATCTCAATACATAGATCTCAAGTACATAAAACCTAGATCCAAAAAGATCAAGGGTCATGATCAAAAGATAAAAACAATCTAATGAACGACTAAGATTAGCCGGATACATCATACACGGATCAACTCAATAATAGAAGGGGGGTGCACCACTAGAATTGCCCAAGTAGCACATGGTGGGGCTAGGAGGTTATAACATCCTTCACTAGCATGTCCCCATGGCACAACAACAAGGTGTGGTGGCAAATAATATCAAAGAATGTTAAAAATCACTACGACATCTCCCTCAAAATACATCAAAACGCCCTCAAACTGAAGAAATCAAGGACATGTAGACCCCATGTGAAGTGAAGCTGATGTCGGATGATGAAGGTGACCCAAACACTATGCCTCGAACTAATTCCATGCCTTTTCTTTGCCTCATTAGCCCAAATCGATTTCCTCATTAGCCATTTTTCATCATCAAAATGTTGCCTTGGGAACATAAAACTGCCAATATCTCATCAAGGACCAAAACCTGAAGGCAAATGACTGCACGAATGTGTCTGGCACCATAGTAGTATGGTACAATTGACTGGCTGCACCTCGTGATTCCCTCTAGCGCCCTAGGATATCTCACCATTATCTACACTGTGTTTTATTTTTAATTTCCCAAGGCAAATCTACTACAAAATTCTTGAAATACCCATATCTCTCTTGTAACTACCCGAAACTAAAAACCAGTTGCACCAATGGACACGGAATGTCCAGATCAACTAGGAATGAGTACTCATACACAACATGTCCATCATAAAGATACAACAAAGGCCCCATCCATGTCAGGACAATAAAAATAATAAAGCCTGTAATGTTGATAATCATAAAAATAATACAAGCCATCATAGTGAACCACCATCTGAAGCATGAATATGTCTAATGGACACCCATAGACCATAGATAATCATCATCCACAACCATCGGTCTAAAACTCATCCTGGACCCTACTCCTAGCTTGGTCAACACTGGGTTGACCAAGTCAAGATTGATCAAATGATGACCCAAGTGCTAAACTCTGATACTGCAAAGTACAAAATGGACATGCATGCTCAATTATCTATGCTAACAGTGAGACTCAAATACAAGTAGATTTTGTTGGTGAGTATAAGCACAATACATATATAATAACCTAAATCAAAATGATTAGCTGCTTTAAACAAAAACATCTAGTGTATACTCATTTATATAGTTAACCATTTTGCTAGTCAAGGGTGAAGGTGAATGAAACCAGGTAAGGCCGAGGGAATGACTTGACACTCGACACTGTAAGCATCCAGGCTAAAGGACAAGGGAATCCACACAACAAAATAAGTTGGACTAGGTGAACAATAGGGAATGGCAGTGTCTCACAAATGGGTGGAATGATGAGAAGACTCCACTAGACTCTAGACAAGCAACGTTTTAGCGATTTATTTGCACAACAATATACACTAGTTAACCTCTAGAGGCAGGTGCCCTGGTAAGCCTCTAGGCTTCCAGAAAATGACAAAGACATGACCTTTGGGGGTCAGTCTCACCCTGTTTCCTTATGGAGCAAATGAGCCGTACATTATACAAAGAACGAGTGCTCATCCTCTAGCTATCAACTTTATTTTAAAGTATTTATTTTATTAACTTACCAGCCTCCAAGAGCAGGTGCCCTGGAAAGCTTTTGGGCTCCAGAAAATGACAAAGACATGACCTTTGGGGGTCAGTCTCACCCTAATACCCTGTGGGGGTAAAGGAGCCTTACACCATACAATGGATGAGTGTTCATCTCTTGGTCACTTACTAGTTTTGTTTTTATTTGCAGTAGAATCTAAAGATACTTTTGTTTTGCTAATAGGGCATCCATTTAGAATAAATTTAAGCTCCAATGCCTTAGCGTCTAAAGACACTTTTTTGGTAAGACTACTTGTGTTCAAGACCTAGAGGAAGACCATCTCTGTGACAAGCATCACATAAACCAACACCGAGACACAATTTAAACATGGAGACCTATTCCAACATAGAGGTGAAGGTGGGGGAAATCCTAGATGCCACTAGTCAAGTTACAAGTCAAGGTTAATCAACAAGAAGAGAAGGCAACAGATGGATGGAGACGGTGAAGATGGTACTAAGACTAGCAAGCTGTGTCCCTAAAGGGAAATGACCAAATTCATACAAGGA
Organism: Pseudotsuga menziesii; assembly: GCA_001517045.1. NCBI lineage: Eukaryota > Viridiplantae > Streptophyta > Pinopsida > Pinales > Pinaceae > Pseudotsuga > Pseudotsuga menziesii. The sequence continues at coordinate 54,238 of LPNX010502384.1, forward strand.
GTAGGGAAAGGCCAATGAGTATACAAAAGAATCTCTTGGATATAACAACTAGATCATCTATACTTTAGATTCCAAGTAAAACCAAGATAAAGTATCACCAACATATAACCAAGATCAACCAAGTCTCTCTGCTAAAATAGACAAAAGAGCAACATCAAAATCCATATGCACAAACCATAATATCACCTGGGTCATATACCGGCACTAGATCTAAAACCAACCTAAAAATCACTGAAACAACTGCTACTGCTACATATCATGGGCACTGTAATAGATTATAATCTTTGCTATGGGTCATGAAAGAATGGCTAACTCAGTCATCGAATATGGGGTCATGAGGCTCAATCATGGCATAAAACTAGTCAATCTGAATACTCTGGATCTGCTGAAAGTGGGAGATCATCAACTCGTGGCTCATAATTTGTTGATCTCATAGTAAAGGACTGGCTCAAAGAACTGATCAGTATTGCTCAGGAACAAAAGTAGCCCAGCTACTATATATATGTGACAACATGACCCTGGTGACTTTACCATTTATAGGCGGATTCGAGATATCCCTTACACGTATTTCAGCTTAGATCTCCAAGAGAGGAGGATGCAAACGGAGCATGACATCCAAATGGCTGGGATCAGAGTGGTGCAAGATCTATTCTTGAGATTAGTTTGGGACTATGGTATCATTTCCAGTTCACTCGACAGAGTGACAGGGTGTGGTTACATTGCTTGAGGACAACAATCTTTGGGAAGGAAGGATTGTGATGTCCCCTTTTGCTTGGCGTTGCCTACAGGGATGACTAAGTAGCTTATTAGACCCCCATAGGCTATTGTCACCATATTTGGGAGTTGTTGTTGCCACTTAGATGGAAAATGTGTTTTGCTTACGACAATGGTATCCATTTTGGGTATGTTGATTTGATATTGATTTCTTGTGATCGTCTAGGGGTTTGTCTAGAGTTTTCGTTAGGGTTTGACAAAACCCTTCCATTGTTGGTTTGGTTTCGGTGGTGCAACATCCACTCTAGCTAGATGAGGAGGAGGATCTTTCCAGGGTCTTCACTTGAGCTTCATCTTTTGGTTTGGCATAATCTTGCACAGGGTTTGGAGGTCAAAAGTTAACCCTTCTACAGTATTAGAGGAGGAAGCTCCATCTGTTGAGGAGACTGTGGCAATATTAATATTTCAGCCTAGCCCTATTGGGGATATTACATTCTAGAAGGAATTAGTGGATCTAGAAGCCACTAGATATTACTTTGCTGTGAGGGATTTGAGCTCAAATCTATATAAGGATTTGCTCTTCCCATTGTTGATCATGGTTGGATTTCGGAGAGATCCCCTCTATGAGTTTAGTTGAATATCTAATGAAGGCTTGGAGATTCATGGGTTCATTCTTGTAATGTGAGGTATATGTTTTCGCATTCAACTTGCTGAATATTGTTGCTAGAAGTAGAAAGTGTTTGCAAATTCTATTTCAAGGCTAACTACAAAGGGTAATTTACTCCTTTAGAAGGTCTTGGGTGTGGGTCTTCCCCTCTTATGTTCCTATGCAGTTTTATTTCTGATTATTTCAATTTTGCAGCCATCATCTCAGTAAGAGCTAGTTGTAGAGTTTTATTTCAGAAGTAAGCCACACCCTTGCTTCAATTATATGTATAAGATGATACCTTTATAAGGGTATTCCTAGTTATTTTTTTGCAATAATAATCAGTAAAAAAAAGTTGATTGTAGCATGCTGTTGCACCTCTATCTTGCCTTGATCGGTCATTTAAAAAAAAAATAGCCCTCTGAGATTGGCACCTTGACTCCATTTTGCCCAACTCGATAGGCACTAAACTCGGTCCACCACACCATTTAGTATCTAAAGTTTATCATAAACTTTTGTAGGGAAAACCCCCTTGTAAGAGCCATCCTAAAGAGAGTAAAGGAGCCATTATGGTGACAGTGGGTAGCCCTTCTTCATCACGCCTAGGGATGTACTTGTGTTTTAGGGCTACCACTTGAAGTGCAGGTTTGGGAGGTATCAGGATCCACTAACTTAATTATTTTCTTTAAAACTTTTGGCCTTTCTAATGTGTCTTTTCCCCTCGATTGATTGAACAACATAGGCTAAAGGGGCCAACATAAAAAATGGGTCAAATGGACTCCATAAAAATTGAAACACAAGCTCCTGATGGAACCTACTTTACCATGTAAGTGTTATTTTGGCAAATCAGACAAGGTCAAGGCATCAGTTAGAGGATAAGATATGATAAGATAATTTTATTAATCCAGTGACCTGTTGGACCCTGCACTTGCAGAAATCTCACCACCATACTGCAATGACCAACCATGTGCCCAAAAAAACCGACTGTTATGTAACTCTGCGATATGACTGGTGAGTGCAAACATTAGCGGCTGCAAATAGCTCTGAAACTGGATGTTTGTAAATCGGCAGCAGATGTTGTACCCAAGTGAAATTGGGATCAACAATACATAACAATTCAATACTTCACACAATGTAACTTCATTCTTGCATGGAATTATGATTGGAATCAATCTCTTCCATCCTTTGTCAAAGAGGCTCAATCACAGCCACTATCAGCCACAGGAGTCAACCATCAATACTAAATCTTGTCAAGGCTAGCTAACCCAAGCTAATCTTGAAAAAAGGATGAATCACCCAACAAAAAGCCAATGGATTCAAGTCTCAACAAAGACAAACAATTTGTAAATAGTCACAGCTATGTTGCCCATAAAACTGAACTACTACAAATTTTTTAATGTCCTTAAAGAGGCATTCATTGACCTTAAACATCAAGGACAGCAATATTTTGATGATTCAGATTTCAGAACATTGCCTGATTTTCTTGTTTTTTGCCATTATTAACTTTATTTACACAAATTTTTAAAAATCACAATAATAAAGAAACAAGAAAAATCATAACCATCTGCTCTTATACTGACAAGTGTTCTTCCAGAGACTCAGTTTTGAAGGCCTCCATGAAAGATAGAGAAGATATCCAAGGCCAAATACTTGAACAAGTTCTTGGGGAAACAGCCTACTTTTAGCATCCTAAGAATAGATATTCAAATTACTAAGTACAGCAAAAGGGGGTACAAATATCGGTTACTTTCCACAAGCAGACAAATAGTTAAATTTAAAGCAAAATAGACCTCCATCAATAATTTCTTTCTACCTGGAAATGTAGGCTTATTGGTAGATTCCTGCACAGAACCATCTGGCGCTACACTCTTCAAGGCTGAAGCAGATGTTTGGTTTCGACAAACAGGATGTGACCTCCTTTGCCAAGGAAATTGATTGCCAAACTGAATAGCAATAGGCTGAGCACGAATACAAAATAATGGATACAAATTGCTCCATTGACAGCTTCTCAGCATGAAATACTTTGCATGCTTATTTCCAAAAGATAGCACCTCCCTTCCTCCTGACTGAAATTAACAACATACCAGAACAATCGATCCAGATTCTAAATGCCTTAGCCACACTAAACTTGCTCACTTTTACATTTTCTAATAAACAGTGTTCATTATTAAAAATAGAATCTATTGCAATTGCTAGACATCAATAAAAAGAAGAAATTGGTAAACAACAAAATATATTTCTAGTCTAGTTTGCATGAAACTTGGAAAAGGGTACGAGTTTCAAAAACGGGAAAGCCATGGAAACGTGCCCCACCCCAAACGAGTACATCAAGGGAACTGCGGTTTATAATAAATACAAAATATATATTATAGATAGACAGAGATATTTTTATAATAACATATTATCTTGCAAGAAAATAAGAATAATATATACACTACAACAAAATCATTTTTGGCTTTCTTTTTTAGCTTCCATTAACCTTTTTAGTGATTTTTTTTGCAGTTTTTCTGAAAAATCAGTGTTATTTCCATGGTTTTAAAATTAGGAATCAGACTTGAAATCGGTCGAGGGTCAACTCGGAATCGGAATTGGAATTGGCAATGAATCGATCATAAATCGGCCAAATTGAATTTAATGACTTGGTTTACTAAAAAATACATAAAATATTTAAATTTTAAAAGACAACATTTTAAAGATTTTAATCCATGACTCCAAAGCATTAGAGACAAAATATCCAAATCTGCTCAAGGACTAGCAATGGCATCATCATGTGGCTTAGACTCGAACTCCTCAAGCTCAAAAATAATAGAAGCCATTGAACTGTCACTTATACCATCAATCAATTGTGATAAAGAGAAATGTAGGATGTAGCCACTCACTGGATAAAAAAGAATGTACAGAATTCACATCATAACCATTCACTGATGAACATAAAGAAAAATCCATTGCTATTGATTTACGGGTCATTCCCTCTGTGTTTGAATCATAACATGGTAAATGAGGCCAAAGAGAAATCCATAAACAAAAAATCATCAATAAATAGTTTAATGCATTAGGGTTGGGTTAGGTTAGGAGAGGAGAAAACCCAACCAAAAATGAATTCACCCTGTTTTTCTAAGTCCACGGGTCCCCCATGCAGTTGGCAAAAAAATCAGCCGATTTTTTACATAGTTTGGCCAATCCGACTAGTTCGGTACCGAACCGACCGAATAGGTGTCCAAATCATTCGGTTCACTACCAAACAGGTCAACTGAACCGATTTAGTCACCGATTTGACTCGGTTGCCCTTCAAACTAGTGAATCGGCTGAAACCCAAACCGATTTGACCAATTTCTAAAACTATGGTTATTTCATAGGCTGGTGCTATTAGAGCCGCGAATAGCTTCCTTTTTAGCACACACTTTAGTTTTCTTTTTCTTTTTAGCACTAGGTTTAGCTTCCTTTTTAACACCAACTTAGTTTTCTTTTAAGACTAGGTTTAGCTTCCTTTTTAACAGCGACTTAAGTAAATTTAACTTCCCTTTTAAATGTTTAGCTTCCTTTTGAGCATTGAGTTTCCTAGGTAACTAAATAAAAATGGGGAAACATTTCAAAAAAAGAAAAAACAAATATCAAGGGCTAAAAATAAGCCATTTGTCTCAATTATCTTGAGTGTGAAGCTATGTTGCAAGAAACGTGGGCCCCAACCCCGTTTCGAAACTCCGAAACTCATACTATACAGCTTGGAAACGTGTTTTCCTACTAACGAAACATGTTTTCGAGATGGAACACATTTCGTCTGTACAGAAATGCATTTCCGATATGGCTGCAGTCAATGAGGTCACGTTTCCAAAAAAATGTCGCCATGAGCAGTAGTTTTTGGTGATATTAATGATAATTTTAAATTCTTAAAAGTGACATTTTCCTTATATTTTATTTTCCATCATTTTACTTAAATTTTATTTTCCATCATTTTACTTAAATTTTAACATTACCATTAATTGTTCCAGAAATACAATAGCAAACAATATTCATTTCAAAAGTTTTATCATTGCATTCAGAAAATTAGGATGCATCTACAGCCTGGTTGGGGTGGAGGCGATCCATCGAGTCTTCATGTATGTGCTCGTTTGTGACAGGGGCATTGGATCTGCCTGATGCATTGGATGCAATGAATATGGACAGTAGCACAGACTTATCTAAACCCACAGACTTATCTAGATTCTAAACCCACACCCATCTAAACGCAAGTCTGATATGCACCTCAAGTTTGGGAAACACATCTCTAGCTCATATAAAGGCAGATCTGTATCAAATATTGGAACTCGAAATATGCAACCTCAAGCTTTACAAACTCATCAAACCTGGATTTAGATGGGTTTATGCTAGTATAAGACTTTGTAAGTAAATGTCATAGAATTGGAAATCAAATGAATTTTGATAAGAAAGGCCACTTCATGCTCATGAAGATAAATCAATTAAGATGGGCTTCTTGTTAGAGAAAATCCACTTTTCTTAGCATTCTGTTAACACCGTCTGTTCATATCAATGTCGAGTTTAACCAAAATGGTGCACGTTTCAGTTCTCTTAAAGGAGCTGCCGAGGTAATTTAAATTTAACACTTATTGTACTTAATTTCTTTTAATCCATTTTCCTGTAATTTATTTGTAACTTATGGTGACATATCAGTCAGTGAAATGACCCTAATTAAAATAAGTACATCCTTGCTTGAAGGAAAATAATACAGGCATTCTTTCTAAATCGTTGGCCAATTGAGACACAACTGCCCTACAATATACTAAGCGATACACCGAATTTTATTCTTTCAATAGTAGATATGCTTAAAATATTTAGAATAATAATACAAGCTTCATGCTTTAAGCGTTGATTCAGAACTGTATGATTTTCCCTTCCAGCTGAGCTGGATAGAATCATTCATACTCAAAAGACAGGAAAACAGAAACTCTGAGAGAATTAAGTGCAGTTTTAGAGAAAACATGATTGCAAATAGTTAACATCACCCTCCAAGAGCTTCAAACTTCTTAACTACGGCCACCACATTCTTCTTGTAAAATGCTAGAGAATTCAGTAGAGAGTTGAAATGAGTACCTTTTGTGGTAACGCGTGCGCAAGGCATCGGTCCCTTAGAGCCACCGCCATATCCATGGATGGTCAATGCACCGCCACAAAATCAATCGAAAGAATACAATTGCAATGTTTAGTTTAACGAGTTCAATCCTCGATAGACGTTATGGGTCGATCTCTTTTCAAGTGGAATCGGTCGCTGAGAGCCACCGCCGTATCCATGGATGGTTAATGCACCGCCACAAAATCAAAAGAAAAAAATTGCAATGTTTAGTTTAAGCGAGTTCCATCCTCGATGGACGTAATGGGTCGATCTCTTTTCAAACACTTGTGTGGTGGAATTTTCCAAAAAAATCGAAGCAAATTTTGATTAAGCTGGTGGTTAGAGGTGAACTGGTTGAGGATTATGTATCAACATGAAAGGCAAAGGAAAAGTATCTAAAAGGGTGTTAGTGGCTATCAAATTTGAAAATATCTTTGTCAAATATTCTTATGAAATTTGATAATGTGTCCATCTATGATCAAAATAATTGAAGGTATATATTCATTCAACTATTTCACAACCTTTCAGGATGAAAAGTTGTCAAAAAATATTTTTATGAAATTTAATAATATATATATCTAATCTTGATGAAAATAATTGAAGGTATATATTCATTCAACTATTTCACAACCTTTTATAATGAAAAGTCGAAAAAGTAGTTGTATTAACTAATACATTTTAAACAAGTAAATATTTTAAAATCAAATATTTTCTTCTAAGTTATTTATAATATAATTAATTTACAATTTCATAAAATAAATTGTAAATTTAATTAAAAAAAAACAATAAACATAATTTGTAATTTAGAAAGTAATATTTTTATGGGTTATATGACATTAATAATAAAATTTTATAAACATTGTACCATGTTTTCTTTGGATTAATTTTAGTGTTAAAAACGATAATTTAAAATTTACATGATGATCTAATCAACATTTTTGTAGATATTAATAGAAAATAAGAGATTGTAATAGATCTTGAAGCCATCATTAAAGACTGATAATTCTATCAAAACACTATAAGCGCAATGAAGATAGCTAGCTTATTTTATAGGTCTCTAGGAACATGAAAATCTAGCATAACTACAACAACTGCTTATAATTTAGGTGAAGATGTCTATGATGTGGAACATCCCAAGATCCATAAAACACAAAACTAAAGGAAATTAGTTGTTAAAACCACCATGTCTGTTATTTTTATTGAGATATTCAGTGTTCACTTTATCTCTCAAACCATGCAAAAATGTGTGTTAGCATGATATATTAGAGCATAATCCCTAATGCATAAGTTTGATGATAACAAAAATTATGTTACATCCTCCCTAGCTTTCTTAAGAATACCACCAAAGCATAAAAAATGTTGCTCCAAGCATTACTTCTCCAAATGATACATCTCCTTGGTCTTGCGCTTAAGATGGGGCAAAGGGAAGGATATTTATGGGGAATTCTCAAAATATTTGACATACAACCTCATCACACTAAATCTGGCATTGTTGCCACAAAAAAACAAGAAGAAAGTGAAAGAGTGTGATAGATAAAGATGCATATAATCCGTGGATTATATGCATATTAAGTTGTGGATTACTCTCTTATGGTCTGTTTATGCTTTTTTATGTTTTTCCTGGGAATTTATTGCATAACATTTGGTTTCAGAGCTCTTTCCTTGGGACCGGTTTCTTCAAAACGAGTCATCTTGACATTTTCACTACAACATTTTTTCTACAAGGTTTCAGACAGCGAGACTTAAATCCCATCTAGAAAAAAGGTCGAGCTATTTGTGGTACAATTTTCAGATCTTGAGCCATTATAGGTTTGGAAATATTCGTTGTTAAATCTAGGGTTTTTTACTAGTAAAAAACTTAGTTTAAAACATGTGTTTTGGGAAAAAAGGCCATATCTGGGCCTTGCAAGATCCAAATTGAGTAAGACTTGTTGCATCATAAAAAGATGGACCAAATTATCTTTGGTAGCTTTTTCAGACTCTGATCGAAAATATTGGACACATGGAAGGCCGTACAAATTCACTTTTTTAAAAGAACCACAAATAAGAAGTGTTGGGAGATTTGCAGTAACTTTTTATTGGCACATCAGAATTAGGCCAAACCTGTGGCATTGGAAAGAGGATACATCAAGCTACAATAGGATAAATTTTCAGAAATAAGGGAGTCAGAATTTCAATTTTATCTCAGTTCCAAGCCGGCCATAAAACAATCTTCCAATCAGGCTTTTAAAAAGGTACGTTATTTTAAATGTGAATAACCTTGATTAGAAGGATCTATTTATGGTGCACCCTAGGGTGTGATATCTATGTATATTGTTCAAAATGCAGCCAAAAGGAAGTGGAAAAGATCACACTGCACTCAAACCACCAAAGGATCCATCCCTCACGTACGATGAAAGGGAAGACCTATCTTTTTGAGTGTCCTAGTTGAAAGATATGATTAAATGGCCTTTGAAAAAAGTTGATTTAGTTAATTTAGAGGAGTTGATGGAACATATGGATAATAAAATGGAGGAAAATATGAAAGGTTATGTGAGAAAAATTGATTTACTTAATTTTTCATAATTTATGGAAATTATGAAAAATATTGCTAATCTCATACAAAACTCAAGGGATACTCCCCCTACAAGTGCGTATCTAGTTGACTCATAGTTCATCTTATCTTCCTCAATCCGATGAGAAAACTGAGATAATGAACAAATGTTTGGAAGGATATCTTTGTTGCTTTGCATCTGATAAACAAACACAGTGGGTGAAATGGTTATCTTTGGCAAAATGGTGGTACAACTATATGCTCTAGGTGCCCTCCCACCTACGAGATCCACCTCTGGGTAAGATACCTAATAGAATGGGCATTAGGTTTATAACTCATTCTCAGACATGTTGAACATGTTTCTTACACCTTTAGCCAGAAAGCAACGATCCAAATGATCTTTGGAATTTGAAAGGAAAAGGTGCTCCAATTAGCCCTTCAGTTTTGGTCTTAGAATGTGCCACCTTGAAAGGATGGGTCTATTACTAAAATGGTCTTGACCATGTCCAATAATAGAGGATTTTGGTTCCCTAAATAGTCAACCATTGTATCTTAGATGTAGAGTAACTAGAGAGAGTTGTTTGGATTCCTATCCCCAAAATTCTAACCTAGCTACAAAATTATTTGTTCTCTCAAGTGAGAGAATTTAATGTGTTTAGATTATGGTTGATTTTAAGGCTCCACTTGGAATCATGAGCCAAACGATATTTAAATTATGGCGTAAAATATGTGTACACAAATGACGTGTACAAAAAGTAGATGTAAATAATAATGCAATATAATTACATAAAAAAATTTGAACACTTTGCAAGCATATTTAATATCTATCATATATTACCATTATCAACAAACACTTTCATCCTTTTCTTATAGATCACAGCAATCACATTTCAAGTTGAAGATTTTCTCAACTTACCTTATCCAATTATGAAATTTTTGAATCACATTCAAACTATATGATTTAAAAAAAAACGTTCTTGTCCATAGTGTCCTCTCTTCTATATTAATGTTGGTATTGATAGCAGAGGGTCCCCCAATGCACATGCACAAACTACATGAAATAGCTTCCTATGCTTTTAATATTGAAAAATAAGAAAATCCATACTTTGGTGCCATGCAAGTATTTGACTTGTATGAATATTTTCTAAAATTATTTCAAAGATAGTCTTTTTAATTATCATCAAAGACTTTATGATTTTTCTTCAAGATTTATCTTGATGGTTGTTACATAAGTTTTCGTGACTTCATGTAGCGCACAACTTAGACAAACCAAAAGTGGTCTCTTTATGATAAGCATTTTGGCTCTCAAAGTATGTACATTTATGGTCACTAAGAAAATATGCTTTGACTATGGAATCCTCACATGAATTACTTCAGTCAAATATTTGTATCAGTTATATATGGTACAATATATCTTCAAGACACTATCCTAAACAAGTCATATATATACAAGAAAAAGTGCTTAATTCTTTAGTCAAAATATATCCTATAACATTACTGTATGATTAGTGCATCCCATCCCAAAGCACCCATAAATAATGGGCAACATCTTAAAATAGTGGTGGTCCCAGATCAATCTCTTTGATGGTGTCTTTGTTAATTTTCCATGCCAATAGAGGAAATTTGAGGTCTAAAATGAGTCTTATAAGAAAAAGAGCCATCATATAAAAAGACGAGCCAACCATCATTTATTGATGAGTTGGAATTCAAGAACCAATATAATTTCAATAAAATGAGTCAACCATAATGATTGACTTGACATATTTGTCATAAAAAACTAATTTTTTTGTTCGTATTTTCAACATATCTCCCTGTGTTTTAACTCTAATTTTGAGCATGAGGACTCGTTGGATGCAGAATTTAATTCTGCATCCAAAGAGTACCACACCACATACTTTTGACGGACATCCTCATCACGTTTTTTTAGACATTTCTTGTTTTTGGGGCAGCGGGGTTCCTCAAAAGCATGCAATGTGGGTACTCGTTGGATGCGAAATTTAATTTTGCATCCAACGAGTGCTTCTGCTCGAAATTTGAGTAAAAACAAAGTGAGATATTTTGAAAATACGAACAAAACAATAACTTTTTTTTTCTTTCTTCCTCCAAAATTAATTATTATTATTTTATTATTTTCCTTAGGAGACCTATTGTAGACCTCAAATTTTCTCTAATGTGTAAATGTGCTTGTAGGAAGCAGTAATCCCTCCTTAGAGAGTTGGTCAATGAGTTGGTTCCTTTCCTGGTAGATGTGCTTAAAAGTAACCTCCTAGAAATGATTGATAAACCTGCAAGTTTCTTCATATATGGGCAAGAGATATATATTCTTCAAAGAAATTTGATGAGCTAACCAATCAATCACAACAAGAAAGTCTCCAAATACTTGCAGTTTTTGACAACCTATATAAGCTGCAAATTTTAAAACCATCAATACAACATTAAGCTCAACCTTATTGTTAGATGACTAACCTAGGCCAATTGAGAATTTGTAGTAATGGCTATCATAAATAAATAATAAACCTTTGGTGGCCCCAATGCATGACTTACCTTGTGCTGACCTATCAAAAAAACTCCAAACTCCAAAGTGTGATGGATCAATCTAAAAATTCTGCTCGGTCTTGTTGGGTCTAGTATTTTGAATCTGTGGAAAACAATAGAGAATAGTAAGACTTTTTAGCTGTATATACCTATGGTGAGATGCAAATGTCCCGAAAGTTTTTCTTATTATGTGCTAACCAAGCTCCCTAAATGGTTGGCAATGGTAATGCTTGGTACTGCAGATTTGATTAATTAAAAAGCCATCTCTTGAAACTGCTTTGAAGTTCTGTCCTTCCCATTCAAAATATTTTCATGTGACCACAGATGCATAATTTCACATCTCTACAAAGTAGGGGCAGTTAATGAATATACGATTAATATAATCACCCTCACTATGGCACAAAGTACATTTGCTTGGACCAATACCCATGAACTTAGAAGATGGTCCTAAACAGGTATTTTGATAGCGAGCGTAAGCCATATGAACAAAATGTTCTTAAGTGGACACTATATGTTCCATATGGTAGTCTGCCACCATGCAGATTCAGCATGAAATATACCTTAATTTAATCACAGGAATTTACATCAGATTGTTTCCATTAAACAAATAACAGATAGAGTAAGGGCTATCCTTCCTTTTTTCTTATTGATCTTGCACTCTTTCGGAGGTAATATTTCTGTCATTCATCATGTAGTAGTCCTTGGAAGAGATAACCATATACAGCCATATTTGAATGGTGAGAACAAATAATAAACCATTGGGTATTGGAAGCTTGATATGATTTTTTCTGGCATCATGCTAGCTTCAAGAACCATGTGTCAAGAGCTAGTCATGAAACAACCTACTACATTGGTCTTACGGTCTCTTGGCAAGAATAATTTTATGTCAGATATCACTATAATGTTTCCATTGTGCAAATAGCTTGAGGCAAATGGACGAGAAGACCTTGGTTTGTTTGAGGTTGACATAATTGCTTTCTCTTAGTACAAGATATTTTTCTTCGATTATATTGTCACAGATATCACTATAATGTTTCTATTGTGCAAATAGCTTGAGACAAATGGACGAGAAGGCCTTGGTTTGTTTGAGGTTGACATAATTGCCTTCTCTCTTAGTACAAGATATTTTTCTTCGATCATATTGTCACAAGTATGTTGTGCCTACGCTAATTCAATATAAGAGTGTTTACATTGATATAAGGTTGTGAGGTGTTCCAAAATTCCGCCCATTACAAAATGAGACTTGCAATTAATCCTTTGGATCTTCACTACAAATCTTTCCGATTAAAACAATCAATCATGGAGTTGGTGAATCTTGCCTTTACATTTTTCACCACCCGTTTCAACTCTCTTGAATCTCGCCTTGGTTTTATGTTGCAGATGAAGAGGATGCCTATTTTATGTTGTAGATGAAGAGGATGCTTATTTTAGATGTGTGCAATGCTAACATCTAGCAAAAAATTGGAGATGGAGATGTACAGGTTAGGCAGTATAATATTTGGCTTTGACATGACAATCCAAGCAAGGAAGACTAGAATGCCAAAGTAAGCAATTTAAGTTCTATTTATACGTTTCGATGCTTCATTATGTTTTATTTATTTTCTTTCTTTCCTATTTTCGCCTAGATGCAAATGTAATTTAAATCTCTCCTAGATGAAAATGTAATTTAAATTTCTCTTACAGAACAGAAGATGCTGCGCAGGGAGCCTTTGTCTTTTCTACAACACCCAAACCAAAGTTTAGAGTTAGATCCGGACACAAACAAGATTTGCGAATTGAAGGATGTGACAACAGTAGTAGCTTGAAACGAGTTATGGGTAAATACTACTGTCCATTTGCATCTCAAGCATCTAACTCTCACACCAATAGATTGAATAAAAAGGTTGATGAAAAGTATGAAAATCCATTTACTAATCAAGAATCACTATCTAGATCATTTAGCTAAGGTGCCTGCACATTTGATAATCCATTTGCAGCTAAGATGCCTCTTTCTCAGCCAAAATTTGCTAATTTTGCAATTGACAGCTCAGTTGGATTGGCAACTGGCAACCCAATTTCTCCTACCTTCATCTTTAATGTAAGGGTGAGTTTGGATGCCGAAGAAGAAAGTTGCAAGACCACAGGTTAAGCATTTTCATTCTCTGAAGGTTTCTCTCAAGCAACAATGGAGAAATGGGAGCAATTCCTACAACCTGGGAGTCACCCCAATGTGAGGGTAAATCATCAAGTAAAGATAGTTCTTGGCTTTCTATTGGGAGTTTGTATTCAAGTTCGAATCAGATTTTTGAGTTTAATGCAAGAAAAGAGTCGAGCAAAAGTTAAAGTACAAGGAAACAGAGAGAAAAATATCAGTGGCCCACATCCATACAACGCAATCTTGATAGGCGCTCTCCTCCTTAGCCAAAAAAGTACATGCCATGTTCCACTCGAGCCAATCATGCTGAGGGAGGCTCACCAATGGTCTTCTCTCCTTACATTGAAACTGCTTCTAAAGACAAGTCTCCTTCTGATAATCATAGCATTCCAGATTTGGGACAATCTTATGTGGAGTGGGAAACTTCTGACCAGTATGGTGCTCAAACAAGGTTTGATTTGCACGAACCTCTCGTCATGGAAGCTAAGGACTGCGGCTGTAAAATTACATATTGGTACTGATAAGGAAACAAATGCCAAAAATGACCGCCAGGAAAAGCCTTCCAAAGGAGGAGAGAGTCTGTCTTGGCAGGGAAGTAACAACACCTGTCATGTCTCCAACCTTCTACCGGTGACAGGACGCGACTATAATGCTAACTGTCCAGGCGAAACTAAGCCCCATGAACACTATATAAAATGCATTGAAATAAAAGCATACATAGATGCATAAATTACTATCAAACAGGGGAAGCAATTTCGTTCATTCACAACATTTAACATGCTCATATGGATTTATAAAACAAACAAAGATGCAAGGATTTAAACACAAGAACACTTATCTTAGAAAAAGCTTGTCCCGCAACCAGCTACATCGCTGCAACGTTCCTCCCAACCATAGGCTAGTGTGCTCATCAATCACTCAGCAACACTGCCACCCCCGAGCTGGGCATGATTTCCACAAGGAATAAGGAGAACACTAGCAGGCTCACACGTAACCAAGGATTCACAAAACTCAGTCAAGCCAACACAGTTGGGTTTATCAGGCTAACAGGGAGATGGAAACGCTGGCTGCTAAGCTAGTGGGCTCACTGAAGAGCTAAGCACACCTGCACCAGAGCTAGCCTAACCTCTAAGACATCCACACACACCCAACACAAGGAATCATTCCCTTCTCTGCTGCACAGTCCCTCAAGCCATGACTTCCCTTCTAGTGCTATTCAGGGGGTGTAGAGAAGAAAGCCAGCCCTCTAGCTTTGTCTGTGAGGCTCCTGCACACACTAGGTTTATCAAGCACACTCAGGCCCCATTCCAATCCCAAACAGTCCAAAGACCAACAACCACAGAATACATAGCAATTCACACCTCTGGAATTTGAAGGGGAACACACCATAGAGGCCAAAGCGGGTATGGAAATTGATTAAAACGGCTCAGACTGAGCAACACGAATTCCAGAGTCGTTTATGGCCCTAAAGTGGCCAAAACGACTCACATCACCCAAAATTCGTGGAGAAATCAACAACGATTTTCTCAACCTGCGTAGAATAATGAGAACGGCCCAAACGTGAAGGAAAATCACCACACAAACCCAAATCACGAAAGAGAAAATGCAGAACACCAATATCTTCCTGAGGCCAAGCTTCTCATGCGTGAGGAAGACAAAAACAACTGCGTGAGAGTGGATAATGCACCAGCAGCTCCAAAAACGTGAGGAAAACCAACCCAATCCCTAGCATTACAAAAACGACCTCCCATCCATGGGAAAATGAAGCCAACAACCAAAAACGTGGAATGAAAACACACACAAGAAGTTCTGGATGCCTGAGAGAGCTCACATGAAGGAAAAATGGTAAGGAAAACATGAAAACGTGGAAGCATGGTAGAATGGCCTTCGTTTTTTGGGTTTTGCTTGCCCAAGGAGCCAAAACGTGTTTCCCAAAAACTGATGGCTTTTCCAATTCGAATTTGGGTTGTCATACCTTGCCCATCGCATGCAATAACTAACCCAACCAATTTCTGGTAGTAATAAATGATTGGGTGAATGAGACAAGAAAGGTAGTTGACAGTTTGATGGGTTCTCCCTTTGACATTTGGCTTTTCCCCATTGGCCCAAAGGTTTGAAATTTGAATATCCCCCCTTATCCTTAGGGAATCATGCCCCTTCTCATTATTGTTGCATTGACATAGCTGGTAATGGGTATTTAATTAAATTGCATATTTACATGATGTTCAAAATTATAATGTGCCTGGCTAGCACAAAATACCATCGGCATCGATTTTAATCGCTAAACATATAATGTTAAATCGATGGTGAGGCTTTTGCCTATAGCTCCACACCATGATTAATTACAATATATACATCATATACATTTAATGCAAACGGGGTGAAAACCGAGGTGTTACAACACCTATAAAGCAAAATATTTTATTCCTGACAGATCTAATAAATGTAAAAGGCCATATGCTGAAGACCAAATAAAGAAAGCAATTTAACTTTGTATCTCTCCACGTTCTACCCATTAGGATCCAGACTTGTCAGAAGAATCCACTAGCGAAAAATTGGAGAAAATATAAATGCATCACGCTGTGATATTAAGATTGACTCATCTCTTTTTACCACACAACTTTTTGTTTTTCAAAAGGCATGGAATGCAACGAGACATCTTAAATTCTAATGAAATAAGTTTCAAGGTACAAAACAAAAGGATGAGGAAGAACATAAAGGACATTAATGATATTCCAGAGTTGTTTTCATATATGCCTAAGCACAAAGAAGAAAATGGAGAAACAATCATCTCAAATGTTGAAAAAATGTAGCAGTAGAGCATGCTTGTGAGAAATGGAAGCTCAAGTGAGGATTAATGTGTTGTTATTTACTTAAGGGATAATGTTACCAGGTTTCTTGTTCTTTGTTTCAAGTCAGTTTGTCCATT
The DNA here is from genome assembly GCA_001517045.1 of Pseudotsuga menziesii. Taxonomy (NCBI): domain Eukaryota; kingdom Viridiplantae; phylum Streptophyta; class Pinopsida; order Pinales; family Pinaceae; genus Pseudotsuga; species Pseudotsuga menziesii. The sequence goes on from LPNX010502384.1 coordinate 70,836, forward strand.
TTTATTCGACTTGTACTAGTCTGCCTTGTGAGTTTTGGCACGGGACGCTTTGTGAATTTAACCAGCATAGATCTAAATCCTAGGCTCTATCAAGCGTCGAGATGGATCAAATCTTTCGAGGTGTAAACATTTTCTTAAGTATCCATTGATTTGATTCAAACCAAAAGACAAATCTTTTTATTTAAGGTCCACATATAATATTTTTATTATTAATATTTAATATTATTTATGGCTAACATATAATATTTTTTATTATTTTTTATTTTGTTACGAACGAACATTACAACATTTTCCCATACATGGTTTTAAAACCATATGCAAGGCCCTCCTACAACCATGGGTTGTTTAGGAGGCCTTGCACATGGTCTTAAAATCATTTGCAAAGTCCTCCTAAACAATGTATAATAAAACCATGGGTTATTTAAGAGGCCTTGCACATGGTTTTTGGTTTAAAAACCATGTGCAAGGCCCTCTTAAACCATGTACAATAAAACCACGGGTTGTTTAGAAGGCATTGCAAATGGTTTTAAAACCATGTGCAAGGCCAACATTTTTTTTCGGATAATTCAATTTGTTATTTTTTATTATTTTGTTAGGTAGGAACATTACAACATCTCCCCCATATTGTGTTTTTTTTCCTAACCCACATATTTCTTTTTACGGATACTTAAATTTTTACTTTTTTATTGTTTTGTTAGGTAGAAAGATTACAAGATCTCCCCCATACTGGGCTGTAGAGCGCCTCTCAGCGCAATTAAGCTTTATACTATTATTATCTACAAATTCCATGATTTCACGGAGGGCACTCACAATCTTGATGCCTCTATTAAGTATTACTAAAATACTACCTGCCTATATGTTCCACAAGGGGAAATCAAGCTTATGCAAATGGGGACTTTCGTAAAGTAGAGGATTGCAGAAGATTGCTATTCACCAGGGGCAAGTACTGTATCTTCTAATGAAACATCAGAGAGTTGTATCCTGAACTGTCTAATTAGGGGCAAGTACTTAAAGGATAATGCTACCAGGTTTCTTGTTCTTTGTTTCAAGTCAGTTTGTCCACTTTTATTTGACTTATACTAGTCTGCCTTGTGAGTTTTGCGCAGGACGCTTTGTGAATTTAATTAAGCTTTATACTATTATTATCTACAAATTCCATGATTTCACGAAGGGCACTCACAATCTTGATGCCTCTATTAAGTATTATAATAATAATAATAATCTATTTTTAAGGTCACCGCCAAGCGAGACACCAAATTGGTGTATGAGACCGCCTTGTTTGTGGGACAAGGGACCCCCTCTGCGCAACGATTTAACTGCTAAAGTCTACAGAGGTGTACATACACTACCCCCCTCTGGATTTGAACCCGTGACCTCCTAAGAGGAAACACATGCTCTTAACCATTAGACCCACTCATGCTGTACAGGGGAAAATACTACCTGCCTATATGTTCCACAGGGGAAATCAAGCTTATGCAAATGGGGACTTTCGTAAAGTAGAGGATTGCAGAGGATTGCTATTCACCAGGGGCAAGTACTGTATCTTCTAATGAAACATCAGAGAGTTGTATCCTGAATTGTCTAATTAGGGGACGGTTTTGACTTTGAGTTTTTGCTAGATTCTGGTGAATTTAATCCACAAAATCTGTCATTTTCGTTGTTGGTTAAATGAAATCACTTGACACAAAAATCCTCAACACCCATATTCTGTAAGATCTAACAATGTTAATAGTGTTTTTGAGCGTTTTAAAAATTCCGTGAATATTAATGACCAAAAACTAGTAAAAACCAGCCAAAACCAAGAGGGAAATCATCCCTATTTACAACTCATTTGTATCCGGGCACCAATGCTGTGCTATAGCAATCACGCAACCACGCAACCACGCGCATAGATGTTGGCAAAATGAGAGCAGCACTTGCAGATTGTAAGTGAGAAATGTCCATTATCCAAACTTTCAAAGAGTTCAAATTAGAGCTTCCAGTTAAAGATGAAGTGTTTTCCACTTTCGGCGTCAATTTACTCTGTACTTTATTGAGTCGTATGACTAAAAGATTTGTATTTATGTTATATCTTTCGTCGACTAATTGTATTGATTAATTTGCAATTGATTATAAAAAGGGTGACATAATTGAAGATACTAGGTTTGGAATGTTAATGTCCGTTAGCTGTTGTAGAGTTTTTGAAGATTTTCTTCCGAATAATTAAGGACAACTTTTTGTTTGAATGGTTGGTTATGATTATATTGCAATGTTACTCTTCAAGGAGAATTGTAATTAAATGAAGATACTAGGTTTGGAATGTTAATGTTGGTTAGCTGTTGTAAACTCTTTGAAGATTTTCTTAGGAATATTGAAGATTTTTTTTAGGAATAATTAATGACAACTTTTTGTTTGAATGGTTGGTCATGATTATATTGCAGTGTTACTCTTTAAGGAGAATTGTAATTAAGAGAAAGTTTGTGTTCTGTTGTCCCTTCACTTTACCTTATCTTAGTAGGGTTCATAGTAAGGTTAAGCCTAACCATGATGTCTAGTTATTCTATCTAAGACCATATTTAACAACCATTTGTAATGATAATATTATGCTTGACTCTTTATTTCAAAAGAACACAACAAAATATGCCAGTGTAATAAAGAAAATAAAATATTAAAAAGAGATTTTTTATTTTCAAGAGAAAAAAATACCAGATCTTGATATTCAATTATGAATCAAAGGACATCATATACAAGCAGCCTTCATAGACAGGCTTCAATCATGTGTAAATCACAGCATTTGGGAATCCCTCTGATCACTACAGGTGCAACTATCAGTCCGTGTTGTCATGTACAAAAAGAAAACAAGAGCCCTCAAGCAAACAGGACTAACGCTCAGCAAGAAGAAACCAATGAACAATTTCCCAAGATAGATCATGCTAATCTACGAGGCAAAAGATTGACCACCATGCTATTCCCTCCTGAGCATAAAAAGTAGGTTGAAGGTCTCTTCAAGGACGACTCAGATCCAATCTATCAATAGAAAAAGCAGATCAAGTGCCAAAAAAAAAGAGGGGACTGAGTCCCGACACTAAGCTTTTAAAAAAAACTGAAAATTCCCATGATCAATGATCATGCCATCCATATACTCAGTAAATATTCCAAATCTAGGATCTAAAACCAAAGCCTTCTTTGAGAGACAATCAGCTTGTTGGTTATGCTCATGATAGATATGCTTGAGTGTCGATTGAGAGAAGTTTAACATAAGGGACCTTATGTCATTACACCATTGGCTCAAGCTAGGAGAGTCCAAAGAAGCAGTCATGTTTGCTCAGTTAGTAATGACTAAGGAATCTCCAAAGATAGTAAGGAGAGGGATCCCCAAATGCTTTGATACTGCAAGTAGATCCCATAGAGCAAGAAGTTCAGCTCTAGTATTTGTGCTTTTTCCATAGCCTAGAGAGAAGCCGAGAGTGTGCGAGTCACTCAGAAGCAGCACAAACCCTGCACCCCCAAAGTCCCCTGCAATAGCCCCATCGAAGAAGCCACAAGGAAAATGGATTTGAGGGTTGGTTCCAATACATCTTATCTTCTTCTTTAGCTTCGGGACAGGGTATAAGTGGAAGAGAGATTCAACTTGTTGTATGATACTAAACATTCAAACCTTTTTGTTTTAAAAAATACAACAGTTTCTCATTTTCTATATGCTCCAGAAAATAAAAAGAGGCAAGTAGCTAAAAGAAGAGTGTGTTGATAATCTCTTGTACCAAAATTCTAAATAGGAGCTGGCAAAGCAACTTTGCAAAGGTGGAAAACAGAACTGCTCACATATAGTAGATAAAACCCTCTTGGTCATAATGCAATCGATGAAGAGATGTTGAATCGAGTCTTCACCCTGCTTGCAGAGGGCACACACACCAGGCCCCTTCCATCCGCGTTTTAAGAGATTGTCCCATGTTAACACGCGATTCTTAACAATGAGCCAAATAAAGCACCTGATTTTTGAAGGAATGCTGAACGACCATAGGAGGTCCAAAACTTGAGACTGATCAGAGGTGGGCTCATGAAGGTGTTTAGCAATAGGATCGTACGTCGAAGCAGCAGTTATATCCGCATTATGACTATTATGAGTCCAAATCAAAGAATCATTCATATTGTTTAGTCTGATTCTGCCTTGTTCGAGCCCTGAAATAAATTTATTCCACAGTAATTTCCACTCACCTCCCAATTACAACTTTGTTTTAACCCTTGAGTTAAAGCAATGGTGAAATGGGGCCTGGCAAGGACAAACTAAAGTGAGTGTTAAATGATGACATAAGCATACTTATATCATCCATTCCTTCTAAATCAAAGCTTTCTCCAACCTACTCCAACCTACTCCAACCTTGATATGCCATTAGTTGCTTATGTGTAGCTACTTATGAATCTTTTGCAACAATTGTAATATATACATAATTCCAAAAGATACAATATTTTAACATATCAAATATAATTTTAGGTCTATTATTTTTTGAAAGGTCTTAATTTTATCATTTAGAGCATAGTTGCCTAGTTCAAATTTTACATGATTGAAAATTTTCAAATTTAAAAATGGAACAATATATCAAACAAAAAAGATCTCTAAATGTCGTTTCTTCAAGCTTTAGGGCATGAGACCATGTTTCCTCATTCAATAATACTATTAATGTTCAAGGTGTCCTTTTCTGATTTTTTGATTTTCAAGTCACACTGGGATAAGAATTTTGAGAAACAAGATATGAAGTATGTCACATGTCCTAGATATTGAATTTTTTTATGAAAGGTATATTTAGACATTTTCCCTCACAAACTATACTCACAAAGACATTGAATAACATGTTTGAAGTGTTCTTGGTGTTCACTTTCATTGCAATAATATATGAGGATATCAACAAGAAAAAATTGCACAAAGCAATGCAAATATTTGCAAAAGATATTGTTCATTAAATTCATAAAAGCTACAAGGGCATTGGATAACCCAAAAGGCACTACCATGAATTCATGGTGCCCAAATTAAGTAAGAAATGCAATTTTATGAATGTCTTCCTCAATCCCAAGGTGATGCTTAAATATGTCATAAATTTGAAGAATTGGACTCTTATTACTTATTGTAGCTTTGTTCAAGTACTTATAATCAATGCAGAGCTAACAAGTGCCATCCTTTTTTTAACAAAAATGATTGGTGCACCCAAAGGAGACACTCAATTGAATCATTTTGAGATCTAATAACTCCTTAAGTTGACTACCAACTTCATCAAGTTCTTGTACCACCATTTGATAAGGGGTCTTGAATATAGGCTCTTTTCCAAGTTTAAAGGTAATAGTAAAGTCAACCTCACTAGCAAGAGGTAGTCTAGGTAATTTTGAGGAAAAAACTTCCTTATATTCTGTTAATAATGGGTGACGTTTTGGGATAGGATTATTGTTCTCTCTAAAGGATTCCACTACATAAATCTGCATCATTTCCTTACTTGTGTTAAACGTTTTAGGCCATAGCCTCCCTCATTGTAAACCAGTCTCCATAGAAGGCCAAAATCGACCATGGAGAGGAAGCTGCACGTATTCTTCATGACCAACTCCTTTGTGGCTACCCAAGCTTCCCAAGCTTCACCCAAGCTTCACACACCCATTTCCCAATAATTCCTTCAAAGATACCAATGTTTCCATACATGGAAACTCTCCAAAGATTCCAATGTTTTCATACATTGAGAGTCTTCAGCAGTGAAGGCTACGATCGACAACCATAAAACCCTAAGTAACACATGCTCTCCCAAGGGCATTCAACCATCCAAGCTTGCATAAAAAATAATCTCATTGCAGTTTGTTGGAAGGATATGTTTAAAGGACACAAGTTCTAGGTTTCCATGGTCACAACCTAAGGCATGCAGGTCAAATAGACAAGAAGAAATACGTTTTTTTATTTCATTATTTTTTTATGTATCGAACCCAAAACCCTCTAGTAGATGGATCAAAGAGTAGAAAATTGTGGAAATAAATAAGTTGGTACATAAAGAACCAGGAAAAAACATATTAATAAAATTTAAGGTATACAATAAAGCTCCAAGAATTTTCTAACATTTCCAAGACAAAGCAAGTGGCATAAGCATGATCTCAGGATCTTTAATGTGAAATAAATGAAATTGAAAAAAGTAAACTCAAAATATATGTTATTTTCATGAATATTTAAATTTGGTTTTAATGTGAAATAAATGAAATTAGAAAAACTAAACTCAAAATATATGTTATTTTCATGGATATTTAAATTTGGTGGATATAAAGAAGTAGTTTTCAACTAATGTCATTTTGGGAGTAAATGCTCTTTTATTAAGACAAAATAAAAATTAATAAAAAATTTATTAAGCCATGAAATTTAACATCTTTGACTCTTTAGGAAATTCAATTCTATATATATTATTTTAAACATCAAAATTACATAGTTCTATTACATGTTTCGAAATTATTTTATATATTATAAAGAATTAAAAATGATATATGGTTATGTAATAAGTGTAATAATAATAATAATAAATATAATTAAGAATTAAAAAATAAATTTATTAATTATAAAAAAATTTAAAATGTTATTTCTATATTAAAAGATGATGATAACTCTGGTGTTTGTTGAGTCATTAATACATAACAATGTGTATTGAGTTAATGTTATATCTAGTGGTTATAAATCATATAATTGGACCACTTTTATCACTTTAGAATAATAAATATGTAATGGTAGATGTGATACATGATTTTAATGTTATATGTAGTAGTTATAAATCATATAGTTCAATAACCTTCATCACTTTGGAGTAATAAATATATAATGTCACTCCAATCAATATGTAGTGTTAGATATGATATATGGTGAGAAAATTGTATATATAGTAACATCAACATTTAATATTAGTAGTTTATTTTTCTTTTCTATAAGTATATTTTTAATGATATTATAAGAGGATTGTTATGTCTTTTTATAGCATAAATTTTTTAGGTATGATGACAAAAATGAGATTGTTTGGTTCAAGGATACTTTGTAAACAAGGGGAAAGCCAATTTTTTTTTTAACAATTTTGACTTTTTATTTATCGACATAGATCAATCTTAAATCTGGATTTATCACACATTTTTGCACCAAGAGTAGGTAGGTGCACTCGGATTTATCACACATTTTTGCACCAAGAGTAGGGAGGTGCACTGAAGCCCAATATGGGGAGATGTCATGTACCTTATACAAAAAAAATTAAATAAAGCTCTTTTTGGAACATGTGAGTTCAATTTTAATTTTTTCATAAAAGCTAAAAAACTAAAATCAACATCCTTCCATCTTAAACTCTGATCTATTAAGCTTATGAAAGGCAACAAATTTGTTGAAGTATAATTTTTTTTCTGAAAAATCTATGTTAATTTTATTTATTTTTAACTTGTATAAATTTAAATTGAATTGAGATGCCTAATATTTTTATTTAATTTTTTTCAAGTAGAAAAAAACATACTCTTATCATTCAAATATTCAAATAGCATCAAAGAATACATATGTCCTGAGCATTTGACAAAAAAGATGAATACTACCACATCTTCCAGCAGCTCAAAAGACTGTCACTACAAACAGTCCACAAAGCTGATAAATTCAGCTGTACCAAAACTACATATAATCAACATAGTCGCCTACCCAAAACAGATACAAAGATCTAACAAAAACGCCATTATAGTATACCAAAGAACTATTTAAATTTTTTCATTATCATCACTTCGCTCGCTATTGTCAGTGCAATGCAAACACGTGTGATGGTTGTTTGAGCCTTGTACACAAAGAAAATTAATCTTACGAGGTAAAATGATATTTTATTTAATAGTTTGTTCACATCATAATTTGGGTGCACAGGTACACAGTTTGGACATGAGATTGCAACTTACAGTGAAGATTTCACGAAAGATTGCATTCAGTCCATTTTCCCTACTGCTGTTAGGATAGTGAAATTCCGGAAGCAAAATGGGTCGACATTATATAGAACAATAAATAGTATCATACTGAAATTCCGGAAACAAAATGGGTCGACATTATATAGAACAATAAATAGTATCATTTCATAGGATACTAATTGGATACATTGAATTCCTGCTGGTAGATCTTGTTTTATAATAAATAAATACAGAGTGCTTTGCTCAAGGCATGGTCGATGGGGATTTGTATAGAATTTGAGAACACCCGTTTTAAGTTATACAAATTATTATCAAAAGATAATATGGAAGATATCTGTGGTAAATTAGAAGCAGCTACTCCAGTAGGCACCACTGCTGTTAATATTCATAAAGTTCATCATATATTGACTGGATAATTTCATTTAACCAGAACAGAAGTAGAAACTCTGAATTGAGCTTTTCAAAAAAGAAAAAGCCAACAAGACAGTCATTATATTCATCAGGATATGGTAGCCATTCGCTATGATCCTTCCCTTCTTTTTATTTTACACCACAAGCCACTTTTTGTGTGAATTGTTGCACCCGTAACGATCTGAGTTGATTCTGGAGGATCCTTCAACTCCAGATCAAATTTTTGCAATAGCATAGCCAGCCCAACAGTTGACTCCATCAATGCAAATTGATCTCCCACACACTTACGAGGACCACCGCCAAAAGGGAGAAATGCAAAATCTGATATTATCTGACCAAAGTTTATATTCATCAGAAAGAAATAATCAAAGCTTAAAGTATCATCAAATAGTCTAAAATTTTATGGCACGGCATTGACTGAATAAACGAAAAACTAAAGCACAAGACGAAAGGAAATATATAGCTGTTTACATGGAATAAAGATTAATTTATTTTGTAACGCAGGTCAAAACTAGTAATCACCATAATTTATTTTGTAAAGCAGGTCAAAACTAGTAATCACCTCATTTGGGTACAATGCTCCTTGACCTTTGTAAGGATCAAAACCAGCCCAGCCTTCGATGCCTTTGTTATCCTTGGGTAAAAGAAATCTTTCTGGTTCAAAATTATCAGGTTGGTCCCAGAAATAAGGAGACCTATGAAGGTTGTAAACCTGCAACAATGTATTTTTGGTGATAGACATCAGTCCACGAGTTTTAAATATAACACCATCAGACCTCAATTAAATGAGAAAAAACACACTTAAGAATAAGTGATAACATTAAATATTTAATATTTCTTGTAAGAAGTATTATTTTTCTGATGGAATAAATTGTGGAAAACCTATTTAGTGCTTCCTCATGATTCATGGATGGTAAATGGGATAAACCATCAGCCTTGATTACAGGAGCGCTCCAGGGGTCTTGCTACCAGTCTAGCTGAGGACTAAGCAGCATAGTTGGGATATATACTGTCCCATTTAGATTGGACAGTATATGCTATATCCCATCTGATGTAAGGCATTTAGAATGGATTATACATATTCCAGCATATATGCAATCATTAGTGACTACCTAAGTCACCTGACACGAGGACATGAGACATGAAGGACATGGAGATTCGAGTGTCCCACACGGACAGGGTGACCCCCAGAATCAGGACACATAGGACACGTTATATATATTAAAAATATAGACATTTAGATCCAAATTTTTACAAATATTCAATAGAAATCAGAATCAATGCACATTTAACATTGGTAATTACACACTTACAAATCAGTAATCACAATGAGATTATGAGACACATAGATAATTCATGTTACTCATGATAGTCATAGATCAAGATGTCAATACTCAGGAGTCAGAACCATATTTCTCGTTAAGTTATCAAAATCAAAATGTATTACATAGATGTCGGAATGCCACTAACAAATGCCAAATAGACTACTAGTAATAGTAAATACAAAAAGGGGTAGATCATGGTGGGAGAATGAAGAATCTCATCTATCTACATGATTTATATTTTAGATTATGCCAATTACAATGATGGTGCCACTTATATTGAATGTCATGGGTAGGAATAGAAATAAGGGGTAACCTCCCCTATGTGAAATGAATCCCCTTGTGATGTTGTTTGTGGAATATGCCCCCATAGATTACTTGTTCGTGTGCTCCCTGACTTGATTAGAGATGCTAAGAGCCAAACAATGTAATATCATATATGTAAATGTACATGGAAAAATAATAAAACTACATCACAAATAAGAGCCAAACAATGTAATATGTAAATGTATATGGAAAAATAATAAAAATACATCACAAATTGCAGAGAGAGAAGGATGACAAACACGGGGGGCTGTAACTCATAGACTCAAAAAATTTCTCATTAAGTCATCAAAATCAAAATGTATTACATAGATGTCAGAATGCCTTTAGCAAATACAAAATGGAGTAGATCAAGATGGAAAACCTTCTAATGCTCTTCACCTGCAAAAGAAAAAACCCTCTTAGAGCTCAAGCCTCACTAAAAAATGTGAATGAATGAGGATAAAATTGTTTTTTTACAAAAAATTTTGGTTAGAAGTGTCCTGTTTTTAGGACATGTCCTGACACAGTGTTAGACAGGACATGTCCAAAACAAATGTTCGACACCGTGTCAGGACGTGTCCGTGTCCGACACGATGACATGGGACACACTGGCTTATATGGACGTGCCCGGGATGTTAGGTGACTACATGAAGTGTGGGGGCCTAGTGAGCCCCTGCTGGGCTTCAGGGACAGTGCCCTTGAAACAATGTTTTTGGGTTCATTTTTGGTCCATTTTCAGCCTTTTTGGCCAATAGTTTTGTGGCCCATTGTAAAATCATTCCAGTTAAGGAATTAAGGTTGTAATCTAATCTCAGTTAATGGGCTGCGGTTTTGAATACTATAATATTAATACTTTAAACAGAAAAGATAACACAATGAGATAGAGAATGGTGAAATTATTATGAATGTTGGTTTTCCAGGTTTTGGGTTTCCAGGGTAAATTTGTGTAATGTATGTGTGAGCCATTGTTAATTCTTGTGTTTTAGATTCTGTTTGGTATTTCTTTTCTTACATAGGTTTATTGTTTATTCATATTGTTTCAATGTTTAGTAATTTACTGTTTATAAGTTTCTAGTTTTAATTTTTACTAGTTTTTAGTTTTCCCGTTTGGTGTTTATGCATCTTGACTGTGCATTGTGCATTTCTTGTGTATGCCAACAAGCATACACAACACTGTATCAGTTACTTAGTATGTATCAGTTACTCAGTATGATTATATGATCAATATCATTTGACAATTGACAATGGTGTTAGTCTTTAGAAGTATGTAACATGTTACATGTATGATGAATCGATGATTGATGAATGAGATGTTACATGTTAATGTATGAATCCTTAGATGTATGATGAATCATGATTGATGTTTGATGTATGAATCTACGATGCATTGATGTATTTCGTATTTGGTATTTTAGAATCCATGCAGTTACAATTTACATGATTCTATGAAACACTTTATTTTGAGTTTTATATTTTATTATTTTCAATATAAATTAAAATAAAAAAATATAAATATAAAATATATATTTAAAAAAAAGGGTTAGGGTTCCAATTCCCCGATTCCTATTTTCAGGATGAGTGCCGAATCTGCACTGGATTCTTTAGCCAATTTCAACCGCACCCATAACCTTTCTGTAAAGACCTTTTGTTAAAGGGTAGTTTTAACTTTTGCTCAAGGAAGAGGAACCAAAGGTTGAGGTTAAATTTTTTGCTGCTGTCATTTCTGTATTTGAGAGGCTACTGAATTTTCTATATGATCATGATCACGCATATTTATTGCTGATTTATAATGGTTTGCAAAGGTGCTCCTTTGGAAGGGCCTTTACTTTATTTCTGCACATTGATTGAAGGCTAAGTCACCTGACACGGGGACACGGGACACGAAGGACACGGGGATTCAAGGTGTCCGACACGGGTACGGTGACCCCGGAATCAGGACACGTAGGATACGTTTTATATACATATATATATTTTTTTTAAATATATATTAAAATTTAAAA
>LPNX010502384.1:84573-133342 GCA_001517045.1 Pseudotsuga menziesii
TCCTTCTGCCACCTTCCCTAAGCCAACATGATCCTCTCTTTCCATATCCCTCCTTTGGTTAGCAGTCACCGCTTTGCATGAAGAAATCCCACAAGAAGGAAGGGCCAACAAATGGCCCTTAACCCGGAAATATGTGCTCTTGAACTCATGGTTGCAAAAATTGCATCTCCAAGACACATTGCCTCCCCCACCAAGCTTTGCCCCAGGCCCATCTTTCCTTGTCACATACTTCCACAAAGGGTATTTTTTTTCTTGCGCTTGTTGTCTTGCTAAAACAGGGTTATATGGAGTATGAGCTCCACTAGCGGCCGATGGAGCACTTGCCGGAGGGGGAGAATCGGTTGTGCTTGGTGGAATAGGAGGGGAGGCCCTAGATGGTGCATTTCTCCCTTTCCTTTGACCCCTACCTCCTCCCCTAGCTGATTGAGACATTCCTTTTCTTGTGTGATGGTTGAGCTTGCAATCCTCTCCACAAATCCGCCTGAATGCACTTGGAACTGCTTGGAAACAATGGATAGCCTTCAAATCCTCTTCAAATCTCCTTCACCTGCACATAAAACTCACTCTCAATGCTTTGCTTCCTTCCAAATGACAAATAAAAACACAAAAAGTCGATTTTAACTTAACCGGACTGTCTTTTTCGGGCCGTTACGTGTCATGTTTGGAGAGTTCGTGTCCTAAAATCGCGATTCGATCGAAATTTGGTGTCCGATTCGATGGACAGGTCGTGTCCCGATTTCGGATTCGACCGAAGGTCGAATCCCCTTCGTGTCAGACACGAATCGTGTCCGATTCGTTCCCCACGGGACACGAAGGGGGGTAACAGCGAATCCGGTTTCTTAGATTGAAGGTCATTTGGTTGATTAGTGCATGTTGTTAACATACTAGTTATGCCTTCAGTCATTTAAATCGAACCCTCTCGAATTTTACCTTCACTCCATTGCCCATTGGACATGCACCTATCTTGGTCGACCATCCCATTTACATCAAAGTTTATATGACATTTTCTTAGGGATTCCCCCCTTGTGCCGAAGGAGAGCCATCATAAAGTAAGAGGATGGGTTGTTGTAGAGACAATGGGAAACCTTATTGAGTTCCCCTAAGGTTGCACTCGTGTTTCAGGGCTTTATCACTTTCTGTGCAGGTTTGGGAGGTAACAAAACTCAAAATTAAACATAGGATTGTGGTAATCGTATTATGATTGATAAAGGGTTCCATCAAGTGGACATTCCGTAAAATTAATCACACAACCTATCAAATAATCCATTAGCTATAACTTAATTTTTTTGGCATTTGCGAGGCTGGAGGCTGATGTCATGAACAAGAGCATCAGTTTTAACCAACAATAAAACATGCAATCATTTAAGAGCTATGCTGGAATTTGAACGTTCGTGTAACATTTATTCTCGTTAAATGAGCAGTTCGTCCTCATCAATGTCAACCACAAGCTAAAATATGTTTCTAAGTATAACTAAATCAAAATCCATCCATAGGAGGAAGAATAGCTCCATTGAGAGAAAACAATACCTTCAACGAGAAAAAAGAATGGCATCCCTCTTAATATACATGCTTTTTATTAGTTCATTAATCCCCTTAGGTGTTGTTTCACTTCTTTCCACTTGTCAATGTGTTTTTCACGTTAACGAAGAGGATCTACAATCTAAGCTTATATTGCTGAAGTCCTTACTTTTCTCCAAACTCTCCCCCCTTAATAACCACCAGAGCTTATTTCATCCGGCACTAGCAAAATCATTGTTTCTACCCTATGCATTGTAGAAAAACAGAAACTAAGGTAACATTCAGTGTTTAGAGTCACAATTGGATTACTTGTTACAGATAGATAAACAAATAATTTAGATCAATAGGTTATAGAGTTTAGAAAATTACGAAAAAATCAATGGCATGAGTGCACCTAAAAGTAAGTAGAATATAAGAGTAAGAACATAGAATATACCTCAGAGGCAGGTGTCATTCAGTCCCCATGGCGCGTGTGAGCTAGTCCCTAGAACTACCTCCTAGAAGCCACCCAAACGATACTCATTCCAGTTGCCATGTGTTACCAACTATTTTGTACCATAGTTGAACCTCCTGTTGAGTCGCCATCTTATGAACATGATCAATGTTTGTATTCAGTGCAACAGAAGTTTAGAATGTGTTGCTTAGCCAATTTTGGCTAGTCATTTTTATTTTTATATTGAAATGACCATGCCCCATGGGGTTTCTATAATAAAGTGTGTTAGTAGGAGTTTTGAGTGGCTCGATCCCCTAAGACGTAAAATTTCAACTAAGGTATTCTAGGGAGTTTTTTTCCTTGTCAATTATGCTTTGCCTATAGCCGAGTATAATCGATGGGGTTTTCTCCCGCTTCCTCCAAAGCTAGAATGCCCGATTTTGAATTTTGGGCCTTGGAGGGCCATTAGAGTCCAACTAGTAAATATGAACCTACTAAGCACTATTGGTATGCTCTATGGTCATTTCCTAAGCCCCGAGATACATTAAAACAAAGTCCAAATTTTTTTTTTCCCAGACGCGTGGTAATTTTATTTTTTATTTTTTTTATTAAGGGAATTAATTAAAATTTTCAATTAATTAAACCATTTTGACCATGGTTTAATTGAAAATTTTCAATTTGTAATAATTAAGTGGTCTAGGGGGGTGTTTTTGGCAAATAAGCACTTATTTTCTAAGGCAAAACATTTATTTAGCCTCTAGACAAACTTATCCTAAATTTCGGACTATTATTTGGCCTTATAATTAATATTTTCTCAAAAAACCAAAAAAATGAGAAATATTAATTAAAATAATAAAAAATAATAAATTGGAGAAAATCAAAATATCTTGAAAAAATGCCAAATTGAATAAAATAAAGAGATAATTAGCTCGGCACGAAGCATTTATGATGATTCCAGTCAACATCGGTCAGTTTCAGATCAAGTATTGGAGTGTAGCAGTGCAACTATCAATCATAAATTTGCTCTCTTTGGTCAAATTCGTTTTTGGTTGAAGTGTGGGTTATCTATTGGCTGGGTGATCATTACGAGGGAGGATGAGCCACCTCACCCCCCCTCATTACTCCAGCACTCAGTTATAGCTCAGTTACAACTCAGTTCAACTCCGAATCAATTGTCAGAGCTTCATTCAATCAAGGAAATAGTTTGCTCCGGTGTTACTCTTAGTCTAGATTTATATAGAGGTGCTTTGCTCTCTCTTATTCATGGAGAATTTGTGCAAGTACACTCTAGAGAAATTTGTAATATCTTTTGTATTTGAATAAAGCAAGAAGACTTTAGAGGTCAATGCGAGAGTTTTTTGTACGCTATGCTTCATCTTGTTTAAGGTGATACCATTCTTGGCTCATCTCTTTTGATTCTTAAGTATATGATTTGTGATTAGAAGGCTAACAATCTAGCACAATATTATTTGATCTATGCTTTTCTCTTGAGTTTTGTGGCTTTCAGGTATTATCCCAGGGGCAAGAGCTTTTTCTTGGTTTATGCATTCATCCTACAAGTTCCTAAAGGAGGGTTCTACTTTAAGAAATCGAGAAATGAAGGGCTTGATTGCCTCATCCATCAAACTACAAACTTCAAAAAATCTCTTGGTTACATTGGTTACTACAAAGCGGATCTACATTTTCACAGGTTTTATCCTATTGATTTGCTTTTCAAGTAGTGCAAGTATTCTCAATTTATTTACATTTCTAGATCTTGCATTATGATTGGCTAAGTAGATCAAAGATTCATATTTTGTTCTACTTGCTTGGGTTTAGATCTACTATTTTCAATCTTAAATTTTTACTAAATCTAAGATTCTAACTTCATTACAAGCTTGTAAATCCATCATTCTTTTTGCCAAACTTTTGTCTTGAGAAGTACCTTGAGATTTGTTCCCAATTGCCACATTGTTTTGCGTGCCACTTCTCTTTCCCCACTGTTTGTTGCGTATTTCTAGCTAGCTGGAAATTTCATGAACAGTGTGAAAAAGTCAATTTTTGACTTCTTTTTTGCCTTGGAAAACATACACAAATTTTCTCGAAAAACGTGCAAATTTTATGCTTTTATGCTTACTGGTTTGTCTGTGTTTTTTCATTTATTTTCAATTCTGGAAGTTTATTTAAAAATCAGAAAATTTTCCAAAATTTTCCAAAAAATTATTTTTTCAAGCTTTTGTACTTTTTCTCGAGAAATGTGCAAATATAAGCTTGCTGTGTTTTGCTGATTTTTGACATTTTTCTGTTATATTTCAATTCTGGAAATTACCCTACAAATTAGAAAATTTAAAAAAAAATATTTTTTAATTTTTTTCATCATTTTCTCGAAAAACGTGCCATTTCAAGCTTGCTGATTTTTGACTGAATTTTTGCAATTTCCCAGTTCTGGAAATTAGCCTAAAATATTTAAAAAATCTTTAAAATTTTATTTCTCAAAATTTCAAGTCACTGCATTGAAAAACGCGCATTTTGCGTCATAGAAGGCAAGTTTTTTCTCTCATTTCCAAGGTCTAATTTTTTGCCTTGTTTTCCTGTTTTGGGCTTTTATTTATCTTATTAGGCACTTATCATCTCATTTACCTTCATCTTTCCGAGTCATAAGTTAAAATTTGGTTTCCGAACACTCTTACTAGCTGTTGTTTAGAGCTCTTACTTACATGTGAACGAAGAGCAAAATCAAGCAAAAAAAGAGCAAGCAAAGCTAAATCCAAAAGATTTAGAGCTAAAACGAAGAACCATACCAAGAAGAGGATCCAAACTCAAAAAATCATTCTCCTTTGTACAAGTCATAATAAGGCTTCAAGTTCTCTTGATTAATCACTTTCTTCATTTTCAAAGAGCTAAATTCCCTCATCTTGTAAAGTATTAATGAAATAAGGCTAAGTGGGATAAGGCCTCCCATTTTTGTGTTTCTTCTCCATTTGGGAAAGAGTGTTGTCTTGGTTAGCTTAGATCTTTGTCATATCTGGTGAGTAGATTAGATTAATTTTTCCATCTTTTGCATTTAGAAATATTCTGCTAGTTTAGTTTCACGTACAATTTGAGTGGTAATAGTTAGTAAATAGAAGTCACGAGTGCTTGAACCTTTTCGCATTATCGATATACAAGAAAATAGATCTTGTTGAATTAACATAGCCTTATGATATACTATTCAGGAGTCAATACATTTGTTTTGGACTCTATTAACGAGGAACATGTTTAGGGAGCAAAGACACACATACAAATCCGTGACACCTAAATACTTCATTAAAATAATAATACAGCATATAAATAATATTTGGGTAATCCTTTTAACAGCGTACACCTATTTAAAATCCGTTCACAGATTAGCAGTTTTGTTTTTGTCAGCTTATATCAAAATATGGTATGATCCCCACAAATAGACATTAGGAACCCTGTATTGAGACCGATGATAGTTAACACAAGTTTTTACCCCCTCAGAATTTGTACTGGCATCACCACAGATATGTACAAGGAAAACTAGCAAAACTAAGATTATCAAATTATTTCAAAATGATGAACACATTTGAAGCGAAGTATTATAAAAAGCAAAAACTGAAGATGTGAAACCCTAGATTTTGAAAACTGTACAGAGAAGCATCGTCAAAATTTACACATTTCACTGACAGAAATAACGAAAATAGTGTGAGAAAAGAAGAATCGAGGCAATGAGCCTGACAAATAAGTTTCCAATCAGCCTTGGGATAAAGCAGATATGTAGGCCAGGCTTTCCCTTGTGCTAATCCTTTGGCTCCTGCATATGTTGATCTTGATTCTTGATGTACACATTTCACTGACAGAAATAGCTAAAATATTGTGAGAAAATAAGAATCAATGCAATAAGCCTGAGAAATGAGTTTCTAATCAGCCTTAGGATATGGTAGATATGTAGGCCAGGCTTTCCCTTCTGCTCATCCCTTGGCTCTTACATATGTTGATCTTGATGTACATATTTATTGATTTTTAATGAGATATATGATGCATTTTCAACCAAAAACATTGAGGCCATGAATTAAGTAAGCAAGCAATGGCTATGAACAGCAATAGAATTGCATTTACCAGTGTTCCAACTCTATGTAAGAGACAATAAACTAATCTCTAGACGGTATATTAGTAATACACATAAGAGTTGCAAACAAATGCTTGCATTTGAGATCATCAATCTTACCGAAATAAAGATGTCAGTTCCCTTTGGTATTGGATACCCATCCTTGTCCCCTCTATACCCACCTGTAAAAGAGATAAATAATGTAACCAATTATCATCATGATTCAGTTAACAACAAAAATAACATGCCAAGTGCTTTAGGTTGTCCTAAAGCAATCCATAGAAAAGAAAGCCTATACTAGGGTATGGCCTAATCCATGTGAGGATAATCCATGGCTACAATTGATCTGAACAACATTTTGCTAGTCTGTTCACTAATACAACAGATTACATGCAAACAATGCACAAAGTACGTTGGGAAAAACAATGACTTCGATAAAGCTTTAGCCCATGCTATTAAGCTCTCATAACTCTCTTTTATGGTTATTTATCTTCTGTTACAAGTGTTTGCCTCATACTCCATTTTGTAACTTTTGTGATGTAGTGCCTTCTCTCCATGCCCCCCTTATTTAGATTAAGGGGATGTTAAAATTAAGGATGCAATCTTCCAATTTGGCCACAGCCAACATTATTTGTAATTCTATATCATATTTCTAGGTTTTTCTAAGGCGGATTTAGTAAACTCAATGTAGGCTTATAATCCCTCCTTGGGGAAAGCACCCCACCTCTTTAAAATGAATCTCATTATGGTATCATAGCAGGTGTGAACGTCACTCAATTCACCAGCTGGTTTAGGCATTGTTGAAAACATTGGCATTGGCAAGATATCGCAGAGAATTCAGAAACATTGGCATCAGAAAAATAGCTGAAACAATTGGCAAAATTGGAAAAAATCGGCAAAAGTCGACAAACCGCAGAAAGCATTAAATATTCAAAATAAATTCATTTATTTTCAACTTTTGAAACATACAAATCAACAACATCATCAAATAAACACATTTACACATAATTATGGAAAAAACATTGATATACATGATGTAGTAGATGCCAAATGATAAATCAAAGTTCAAACATCCACTGTCGACACTAAATCTTGATAATTGACCATTCATAACTAATAATTACAAAATTACATCATATATAAAACAAGAGCTGCGTGCAGCTTAGTCCCTGCCTTTTAATTTAAATAAGGAAAAAATAAATAAATAAATTATTCAAAATTTATTTAAAAAATAAAAATAAAATTTAAGTAAACTTTGATATAAATAATTAAATTTTTTTATATTAACATAAAATGCTTTATATGCATACCAATATATATCAAATGTTAATATTTAAAAATATTAAAAATTGTGAAATTGTATATTAAATGACAATATCTAAAAATCTTAAAAATTGTGAAAATGCAAACTTTTAAAAAGAATGATATAAAGTAAGTGCATAGTCTAAAAATTCTAAGATTTGGGTCGGAATAGGCTAATTTTCCCGGTACAATTTTAATAAAATTTAATTGAATTTTTACAAATCTAGGTTATAGTTGTCAAGTTTTGGAATTTTGGGTGCCCCATTGGTTTTTGAGGGTGTTGAATCCATTTTTACCATTAAAATTGAGATTAAAACATAGTTACATTCCAATTTTGCAAAATAAAAAACATCGTATTTTGAGGAACGATCCAAATCGTCGAATTTGTAGACATCTCCTTAATTAAGTGAACTTAAATAAGTTCAATATATTTATTTTTGAGAAAACAATATAAATAAATAGATATGAATTTGTTGAATTGTTTATATTGTTTTGACATCAATATTTAATATCATTAATCTATGAACCATCTTCAAAATACTAAATTATTTAAAAAATATCAAATTCAACTATACAGTTTTTCATAATAAAGAAATTCATATTTAAATGCTAAACTTAAATTATAAATAAAAATCAACTAAATCATAATTGCAAATATTAATAAAGCAACTTATTTTCTTGTACAAATAATAATTCATAATCCAAAACTCATACTATTTTTTATAAGGAAAATATATTTAAAATTAATTTTAAAAATATTAACTATAATTATGTTTATTATTAATATTTTTATATGTTTAAAAGTTAATTTCAAAAACTATATTAAACTAAAAAGAAAAAGTGAAAAACGAAAGAATTTTTCACATTTTAAAAAGAGCATAAAATATAAAAATTGTATATTTTACTTTTTGAAAATTAGTTTAAAGATTGCATAAGTGAAGATAAATACTATTAATGGTACTATTTCAATATAAACATAAGGATTTAAGTTGCATAACTTTTTTGAATAGGTAGAAAATTATATATATATATATGAAGTGACATCAGTACAACATTGAAGTGACACCAGTACTACACTCTACCATAAATATTTCATTAACTTTCTGAAGTTTTCATAATGTATGTAAATTTTATTTTATTTTCTTAATTTTAACTAATGTGGTCAATGATAAAAATAGTTTTTTCAAAGCCTATAGGCCAATCAAAATTCAACACATGAAAATAAATAGAATAACTAAAAAGTTAAAATAGATTAATATTATTTTTCTCAAACTTTAGAGAAACTTTTGTTTTATTTGCCAAACTAATAGAGTGAAGTGAAACATATAGTCACCTACCTACGACAGGGACTAATAAATGTACCTCAACATCATTAGTCGTCTACAAATGATTAATCTAGAAGCTAGCTATTGATTCCCTAAACCCTTTTTATAGGTTAAGGAATGACTTTCCCTCCTATAGAAGAAGTGTTTTCGCTGAAGATGCATGTCCATTGGTGGGTGTCTCACAGTTCATTTATGTAGAAGATGGTGTTGAGTTGGCTCATTAGCCTCCTCAATCTCAATCTCAATCTCATTTTCTCCCCCAACCATTGTGGGTTATCCTCCCCTATCCTTGCTCCTCCTCATGTAATCACTTAGGTGCCTCCTCCATAACAAACCTCTTGGTCTCCACCCTCCACCATGTAAATTTTAATATATATATATAAAGAGAGAAAGAGATAGAGAGAGAGAGAGTCATGTACATCAATGTAAATCCAAACCATTACACACTAAAGATGCAAAGTTTGCTCATCTATATAGCATCTAAGGGTGAATATAGCAAAATGACACTAAATGTGATACATAATTGAAACAAAATACATTAAGGCTCTGTTGCCCACCTATTTCGACTAGGTGGCAACTCCATGTACATGAAGATGTACATAATTGTACAAAATGTACCTTGGAAAAATCTGAGGATTTTTTTCACTTCTGCAGGGCAATTGCCCCTTTGTAAAATGAAATGTCCGCTCCCCTGCGTGGGAAAATTAATGTAATTATATGTACTAGTATGGGTCATATGATATGGATGCCACACCATGGAACTGGTTGTTAGGGAAGTCCCCTCATCGAGTGTTTTTTCCCTTTCCAATTAATCTTGTTGTGTAAACGATTTTAATTGGTTTGGTTTTTCACTCAAAATCCTCCAAAGTGGTGACGGGCGTTCTAACAGTCAAGTCCATGGGGTGGCTAAGGTTTCAAAATGTTATTCATGACCATGCTAGACATTTGTATAGAGTCTTGCGGAGTTTCGTTATGTTTTTGATTTTTTCTAGTTAATTAATTTCACCCCTTGGTGATTAATTAACTAAGTTTTGATGTAATAATGTAATTGCTCAAGCACTGGCATTTTGTAATAGGGGCTATGAATGCAAAGTAAATTGCTGTGAAACCCCCTAAGCCACTGCTTCGAGTCCCATGCCATTCTGATAAGTGGTTGAAGAGATAGACCAATTTTGGTCAGAGGGGGTTTATCTCCCCTAAGGTTTTTTTTTTAATTTTTCCTAAGTCAAAAATTTAAATTATTTGATTTTGAAGGAAAAAATCAAATAAGGCCATGGTAATTAAGTTTGGGAGGTGGCTAATCATAGTTAATTTTTATTTAAATAAACCCCCCCATGGTCAAAATAATTTTTGAAGATTTCCCAAGTGGGGTGCTCCTCTTGTCTTAATAAAAATTAAAAATTAAAAATTAAAAAATTAAAGATCAAAAATTAAAAAAATAAAATAGAAAATAGAAAATAAAAGATTTAAAAATAAAAAGATAAAAATAAAAAGTAAAAGATAAATTAAAAAATAAAAAGATGAAATATAAAATATAAAATTAAAACTTGAAAATAAAAGATTAAAAGATTTAAAAATAAAAAGATAAAAGTAAAAAGTAAAAGATAAAAATAAAAGATTAAAAGATTATATAAAAGATTAAAAAATTAAAGATAAAATTAAAAATAATAAAATTAAAAATGAAGTCAAAGGAGGCCCCACTTGAGTCATGGAAACCCTAGATCTAAGGGTGTAGATGCATTGAGACATGGATCAAGCATCTAAGCCATGGATTGAAAATTAATCTAAGGGTGTGGATTGGTTGAGAGTGGTAAAAAAGTCAAATACATAGATCTAGTGGTGGAGATTTAACCTAAATCTAGATCTAATCTCGGCCATTGATCTTCAAGGGGTTGGGGTCTTCCTCAACTATATAATGAGGGTCTCACTCCCTCATTAGACATGCTCTCTCATGCTATTGTTATGCTGCCGGAATATTTCTCCACTATTCTCTCAAGCTCTTGTGCTATTGTAATTTTTTGCCCTAGTTGGGCCATTGAATCAAGTAAATCTTTGGAGGAAGTCTCGGTGTCTACATTTTATGCTTCTTGTGTGAGGTAACCTGTTGTTTATTTATTTGATTTGTACTTGTATTTACTTAGATAGCTCTCCACAAAGTATTTTGTGGAGAGACTTGTAGATAGAAGTATTTCTATCTGCATTTGTGAGTAGATTAGTAAAATTTTACAAAGTATTTTGTAGAATTTATTATTGTGCTCACCTCTTGGTTTACATTGTGCAACTCTTATAAGTTTATTTGCGGCGAACTAGAGCAAAGGAGTACATTTTCCATTGGTTTAAAAACTCAGATTTCATTTTCGCACTTTTGGAAAAAAGGGTTTTAAAACACAGTTTTTATCACTGTATAGTGATAAAAACCTTGGTTTTAAGGCCCTAACCCTTAGTATATCAGTATAGGCTTAGGCTTTAAGTTCTGCTATTTATATATTGTTTTCACCTTAAAAAACAGTCATTTCCAGCCATTTATATTTCTGTTTTCATTTTCGCACTTTCTGTTAAAAGGGTTTTAAAACTCAGTTTTTATCACTGTATAGTGATAAATACCTTGGTTTTAAAGCCCCAACCCTTAGTACATTAGTATAGGCTTTTATTTCTGCAATTTGAGCATCATTTAGGTGGCTGGAAACTCTGTTTTCAGCCCTCTAAACTTCATATTTCTGTTATATGTTCACTCAGATTTTTTACTGTAATATAGTGATTTTTGGTACTAACTTTTCCTAACAAATTCTTTGAGTTTTCTGTGATTTCCAGCAAGTAAAGCTTGCTGGTTTGTGACAGATTTTGCACAGGTGAAGGGGAGGTGCTGCCCGAATAGGCCCAGAATTACCTCAACTTTCAACCGGTTCAAAAAAGGGGTTCAAACCCTCACCTCTATCTCTTCATTTTTCTGTTATTTGTAAACCCCAACGAGGAGTCCTCTTGAAGTATTCTGCAAAATTTATAAAGCATCTGTAATATACATGCAAATAGATTAGGAAGTAGAAACTAGCTTTATTTTCTGTTCACCCACCTCTCTTTGTGACAGACCATCATCTCTGTCACAAAGATTGAAGTGAGGTTAGTTTACTGTTTTAAGTTCTATTTCCCTTTCAAGTTTATTTCATTCACCCACCTATCTCTGTTACAGACCACCATCTCTGTAACAGAGATTGTTGTGAGGTTAGCGTAGTCAGATTTATTTTTCCTGTTACCCACCTATCTCTGTGACAGACCACCATCTCTGTCACAGAGATTGCTGTGCGGTTAGGCTTTACTTTTACAGTTTTCTTTCAAGTTCAGTAATCTTTAATTTTCTGTTAAAGGAAGTAACCATACAACCCATATATCCTGCGTATCCTCTATCCACTTGTCATCTCCCTTTAGGGACTTCAAGTTGGATATGAAAAGCAGGAGAAGTGGGGGCTTAGGTAATTAAAGCAACACTTTTATTTTCCTGCTACAATCTTCACATTTAAATTTTCAGTCCAAGATCGAATACCAGCACCTCCCATAAGGGATATCGCTTGCTGATCTTGTTGATAACTTAAAATTTACATTGCATCTTAATCACCCAAGACTTAAAATTAACCCATAAAATTAACCAACAAAGCTTCTCTATTTCCTGCTCCTCTACTTGGTTATCACCCTTCGAAGTACTCGCGAGATACGACAGGGGATAGAGAAGTCGTAGTTTAATAGGCATCCATCTAGCCATTTTTCCTGTCAACTAAAAACAGTGACCTCAGGAAGCTAGAAGGGGTAGTAGACCGTGGGGGGTCTCTAGGCGCTTTGACGTCCTCCTTGTTGAGCACCGGGGCATTGGGGTTTGACCTGTGAGCTACGGGTGGGATTTGCTCCCACTTTGTTGAGCGCAACAGCATTCCCTCTTTGGCTTGAGAAGTACTAGATTGGGGTAGTCACACCACCAATTCTAAAACTAAATTTCAAGAGGAAAAACTCTAATAAAATTTACTAAAACGAACCAAGAAGCATTGCAAAACGTCCTACAAACTTTGGTCCATTTTTATCTTTGCCTTGCTGTTTAAGGTTTTACTACAAGGACTTTCACTCTTATTTTATTTGCAAGCTTTTCACTTTTCAATTACAAGTATTTACTTTCAGCTTTGCAATTGTTCATGTGGTGAATGCTTAACCTTCATTAACTGCTTCAAGCAATTTAACTTAAAAGTCTTTCCTTTTTAATTTACTGTTGGTTTAATAATTTTCACTTAAAGCACTTTCCGCTATCTTGTAAATCTTGTTCATTTGTTTATATTGATAAATTTAGTTCATCCGTACATTGCTTAGATACCTTGATTTGTTATTGTTTGTAACTTGTAATCTTTTGACTCCATTTAATCTAGGCACTGGTCTTGTAATTTTGTAACCTTAAAAAGATCTGTTTAATTAATTTGTAATTAATTAATAAATCTGGAACTTAGTATTCCGTAGGGACTACCCCCCTTGGCTCTGTTGGGATCAAGCCTAAACGGAGGAGTTGTGGACTGTGGTGACAGTGGTCCCCAGCTCTAACTTGCCCCCAAGGACACACAAAGCGGGTTGGAGACTTCCCCGTGTCATAAAGTGTGTATTAGGTGGCAACAGGCTCTAAATGGCCTCTAGAGTCCAAAATACATCATGCTACTACAAATAACTACACAACATCAAAATCAAAATCATCCCCTATACTAGGATCCTCATCATCAATAGCACCATCTACCTCCTCCTTTGGCCTCTACCTCGATCCTCTAGGAACATTAGTACTAGTGCTTGGTGCTACTAGTGAATCCAAGTCCATCCACCCAGTTGTTTCTCAAGTCGACACCCTCCGATGGCTAACCATGTGTTAAAATGAGGCAGAAATCTTAACGTGTCTAATTAGTACTTTTCGCTTGAGTGAAGGGTACATTTTACTAAGGTCATGGTAGATGAGTTCAACAGTGACACCACCAACAATGGGGTACATAGAGGGTTTGGTACTCTTTATTAAACACCAATCCCATATCTTTGTATTTGAATCACTTGGGAGTGCAGTTCTTGAGTGGGAGCATCCCCAAAACTCATGCTCCCAGTACCCTACTTATGATAAGTCACCCTTTTACCCAAAGGCACAACTTATCACCTTTGGTGTGTATATTTATACACAGTCCATTGTAATTGTATCAATCATCAATCACTTCCATATCAAATAAGTATTTCATATATATCATTGTGTGCCTTCATTCTGCACTTTGTGTGTTAAATATGGATTTATGAACCATTGAGTTCATAACAATGGGTCAGCTTGTAATAATAATATTTTAATACAATTTTGTTCATGTAAAAATAAATATTGACAATGTACTAGCAAATACCTTCCATGAGAGAATCTGTTGCTCAGATTTTAATGTTTAGAAAACTTATTAGTGATGTGTAATGGGATGATTAACCTTAGTGGGATGTCAATGTTTTCTCACAGGCAAATATTCTAAACTTTAGTACAATTCTAATTTCCTTGCCCACCAAATGTTAATGAGCAATGGAAACCTTGGCAATTACAAGGACAATCTTCTTAAAGTCCTAAAGATTGTAAATGTATGATTTTCATTAAGCTGTAAACAAATAATGAAATATTCATATTTCTAAACTTTAGGATCCTATTTTATTTTTTAACGACATTCATAAGCTTGCATCTCTATATGGTTACTAGCTTGTAATAAGATTTTGAAATTTATTTGTTTCTATCATTATTTGTTTCATATGGATATTGCGACTAACTTACTAAGCTATATATTTACCTCTCGTTAGATCAACCTCAATGTCAATGATGTCATTTATTTAACTAATATTACCAATTATGGCTTCCAACAAAACATAAAGTTAAGAAATGACCCCAACAAATCAAATTGTAGGCTTATATTGGCCTTTTTTCAAGTCTTGGCATTTTTTTGTGTTTTTTCCTGAACAATTGTGTTTTTTAGGAAAAATCGCAATGTCACAATATGTTGCAATATTTTTTCCTGAAACAATTTTTGCTAAAAATCACAATTTTTTGCCAGCAATTTCTTTTGTTTGTTTATTTGTTTGGAGTCAAGATTTTCTGCAATGTTGCTGATTTTTTCATCTATGGTTTTAAGGCCAGCACCTCTTTCTAGGGTTTCCAAGAGGTTTAAAACCCTCTTTTACAGCCAACAGACTCTCCTATTTTGCTGCAGATTTGTTTTCCATATGATGTTGGTTTCTTCACAGGGTTTAAAAGCCTCTTTTACAACCAGTGCACTCTCCTCTTTTGCTGTAGATTTGTTTTCTATAACCAACACACTCCACTTTTGCTATAGAATTGTTTTCTTGAAGTTGTCAGTACCTCTCCTTTCTTGGGTCTATAAAGGCACAATTTTTTTGAAAGACTTTGCAGTGGCTTCTTTTCTCTGTTTTCTGAACCCAATGGACTTAAAACGACCTATTGTCAAATTGGATTGAGCTAATTATCATATTTGGGCAGACCAATTGACTGCCCTTCTTTGATGTAAGGGTTTATGGATGTATTTGATAAAACATCTTCCTCCAAAGGCCAATGACAACTAAGACCGCATATATTTGAAAAGGAAGAAGCCCTTAGGCTAATCACCCTAAATATCAAGGCATATCCGATTCATCATTCTAAAAAGTGCAAAGGATGTCTAGGATGCCTTTAAGAATCTATTTGGAACTGTCAACACTACTCAGATCAACAGACTTGAAACCAAGCTTCCCAGCCTCAAGATGGGTGACTTTGAAAGTGTTGAGGAGTATATTGAGAGGTTTAAGTCTTTAAGAACCTGATGGATGACATCATTACATCAGGAGAAAGGAGAAAACATATTAAAAATATCTAACTATTGTTTTAAATAATCTCTCTTCAGCATTCAAATCCTTTCCTATTATATTCTATAGTATCCCACTATTTGTGAAAGGATACACAACTCCTCGGTTTTGGAACCTTATCCAGTATCAAGTCACATTGAGGAATATGGGAGAATTACCCCTTCACCTCAAGATCAAGCCCATTCAAAGGCTACCTTGACCTTTTTGAGCATGAGCACGAGAAAGTGAATGGGGAAAACTCAAATTGATCCAAGAAGCAAATCTCATATGCGATGTGTCTTTAAATTCTGCATCATTTTTCTTCAAAAGATTGAAGAATTTTTTAATACCTACAGTCAATAATGAGGATCTTTTTGATGAAACTGTTGGACCTTCTTACAATGCACATTTCGTTGTGTGCATTCCCCACACCATTCCTCTTTTCCATAGGAATGAATTGTTGATTCTAGAGCTACTAGGCATATGACCAAAGACAAGCATCTTCTCTTCGAATATCAATTACATCATAGTCAAGAGATAGTTATTGGTGATAACTTAGTCTTACTAATTTCAGGTTGTAGTGATGTCATTATTGACATTGCCAAATTTGGAGATGTCCTCAATGTGCTAGGAGTTGGACCAAATCTTCACTCTATCTACCGCATCTCACACACACACACACACACCCCAATAAATTGGCCTAGGTTTGGCTAGATTGATGGGCCATAAAGGACATGAACGATGGTTTGAAGTTGGTTGTTATAGGATATTGTGATGAATTTGATCATTTGTATAAATTGGGGAAGACTCCTCTAGAACATAAAGGGTTTATTACTATGGTAGACAATGTTGATGACACCAACGTGGTATGGCATCGATGTTTGGGTCACACCAATTTTGGATCCTTGCAATATTTAAGTTGTGTGCATATAACTAATGACCTTCCACATATTGAACCTCTCAATGGTGCATGTAAAGGTGCATTTACAAACCCTAGCCATAATGCATAACAAAAGTACATGGCAAGAAACATCTAGTGCTAGCCTTCAAATCTACATGACCATCCTAGGGTTTCAGTTCTTAATCCATAGGTCTTCAACTCTTGCATGAACACAAGCACCAAGACCTCCATGTAACATCAAGGATACAATAATTGAGTCTTCTTCCAAGCAAGGCATCACACCAAGCTCAAGACTCATCAAGCTAGTCTCTCCCTGATCTTGCCCTAGACTCACATAAAGGCTCCAAAATCATGCAAGGAATTATATCCACTCTCCATGACTTCTACTATGGTGGAAACCCTAGTGCTACAACAATAACCATAATAACCATCATAATCCTCAACATCATGTTTTTCTCCAGGGTTTACATGCACGACACAAACCCTAACATCACAAGAGCAATCTCTCCATGAACATCCAAGATGTCTCTCTCTCTCTCTCTCTCTCTCTCTCTCTCTNAGGGCTTCCTCATGAACCATAGCATCTTGCTCCCAGGGCTTCCTCATGAACCATAGCATCTTTCTCCCAGGGCTTCCTCATGAACCATAACATCTTGCTCCCAACAAGATTTCTACAAGACAATCCAAAGAATAGAGTACACTGATGATAATGAATACAAGATCTTTCTCCTCCCTTTATATATAGAGTAGGTGAGGGAGCTTGACATAAAACAAGGAGATAAGTCCATACAAGTAACTAACAAGGCAACCTCACATAGATTACTCTATAATACAATGATGTGTGTGTCAAGACTCAAAATAGGGTTTTTCCAATCCCCAAAGTGAAATGCCCTCCAAGCATGATCCTCCTTCGGTTGAACGACCCTCCTCCAAGATGGTGCTCTCTTTAAGAAGTCATTAGTCCAATGCTCCCTCTTCCAAGATGGTCTACTATCCAAGTGTACTCATGCAAGGTGCTCCTCTCACTATGTGCTACATGTCCTCTCATGTGTGCTTTATCATTAAGCTCCAATGCTCCTCCTTGACATGTGTCCAGGTCTATCACCAACCTCCATGAAGTATGTTCCTCAACCCAACCGTCCTCAAGTCAAATGTCCAACATCCAAGGTATATATCACAGGGTCCCATGCTCCAAGGGTTGTTCCCTCCAAGTTCCCAATTCTCCTTTGCCTAAGTAGGTACCTACCCTAATCAAGCAATCAAGATCATTTGCCATTTTCTCAATTTTTCTCCTTTGCTGCTCACGGAAAAGTTCCAATTCTTCCTTTTTTTCACCTGCTTCTCCATATGTATGTTATGATATTAAATTGTCTAGCGCATGCCCTTCAATTGGTTGGATAGAAGCCTCAAGATTTTTCTAATTTCATTAAGTCCATCCCTAGGATTGCCCCTATAACTAGAGATGTTAGACATTTCTATGTGATGAGTGGAGAAATCCACTGTCCTCAACCTCCCCATAAAGCCAGTCAAGACATAGACCTAAAAGACCCAACACAAATTTCAAACTAGGAGACTCAAATAGTTTCTCACAGAGATTAAGCAAAAAAGCCTAAGGAAAACCAAACAGACGAGATGGAGCCCCCTTACCTTTTCCAATGAAACTGCCTATCTTGTGCATTGTTGTTGCTTCTTGACCATATTGAATCTGTCTCTCTAAGGATGCAAACACCACCATCGCTTTCACATTTGGTGACAATTGATGGAGGGAGCCAAAGCACCGAACTTCTTCATTGAAAGACAACTTTGAAACATACCCAAAATACCATATACCACCTTCACATTGCTACTACATAATGGCCAACATAACTTTCGAATCATGACAAGGTAATGTCAATTGTGGGAGAGCACCAGGGGCACGAGAGGAAGTTAAAGCTCCTCCCTCAATCCTTTCCATGGTTGTCATGTCCACTACACATGTATTCCAACATGCAAATGCATTAAATTGAGATTGCTCCAAAGTTTGATATGATTCATGGTTGATAAGTATAACATGTTGCTATGGTATCCAAACTAGTTCAGGTGTCCCCCATTTCTAACAATCATGCCTTTGCCAAAACTTGTTGCTTGATTTCTCATACAATTATTTTCCCTTCAAACATGAAAAAAGGAACAATGTCAGAGGCTAAGAGATCATGGATTCCTTGCAACATGCGAGATAGAGCATATTCTTTGGCATTTCGTCTCTTCCTAACAAGGCCAATGATTAAATTAGAGTCCCCAACAACTACCATAAAATTAATTTGTTGTGAATAAAGAATGTTAATCCCACAATATAGAGCGTGGATTTTGGCTTGATTATTGATCAATGTTCCAAAAGCCCCAAGCGTAGCTTATTTCTTGATTTCCATCAGATTTGTATAGGATCCCCTTGGCTCTTGCCATCCTTGTTGGATTGATCCTGTTTTAATAAGCACATTTATATTCTTTTTAATCCATTAAGATTAGTAGATATATTCTATGTTAATGGATTTTCATTGTTATTTTTTTTTTTAAACCTTTACCTAAATCCATTGTAATATTTCCATCTAGGGGAATGCCCCTATTAATCCATTTCTTGGACTTATTCTTGTTAGAGTTATTTAGTTCATAACGGTCAATTAGACTATAGGCTTAGGCATATTTATAAAGTCACTTTTTGACTTAGTCTAATTAATGTTTTAGTGTTGTACTAATGACTTAAGGCACATTTATGCCATTTTAGGGTTCATGCATCTAGGGTTTATGTCATTCCTTTAATATAAAAGGACATGAGTGCTCTTTCTTTCGACATCTAAGTATTTCTCTCTTGCAAGTTCTAGTTTGTTCTTTTTATTTTGTGTTCAGTTTTTATGATATGGTATTAGACCTATGGTGAGGGGAAGTCAATGTGGGTAAAGGTCTAGCACAGCTCAAATTAGTGATGAACCAAGGCACTATGTTTCGATACATATTGAGAAACCGAAACGACTTTTCGACAAATAAAGCTTAGTTCAATTTGATTTCGAGTTTTTTGGCTAGGTTAATTTTAGAAAAAAAGAGAAATGTGTTTATCACTTTAAAAGACAAAGCTAATTTCTTTTTGTCTAATCTAGAGCTAGATCTGAATTTTTGAAAAAAAAAACAAAAATTAAAAGAAAAGAGAAAACCGACTTTTGTTTTAAGAGAAATGGAATTTTATTTAAGGCAACGTCGTTTTAGAGGGTTTTTGAAAATTAATTTATTTTTCAAAAAATCAAAAGAAGAAAAGAGAAAACCGACTTGTTTTTCAAGGTAAAATGAAAGTTTTCTGGGAAACGTCGATTTAGGAGAAACCGACTTGCCTTAAAAAGAGTTGCCAAATAGAGGGAGTCCATACAAACTGTACAAAAAGCCGCTATGATTATTGAACCCTTCAAAGATGACACGTTAAAATAAACTATTCATTTTATTTGAAAATGAAATTAAACACCAAATTTTCATTGCATATTAAAAGCAATGTAACATGAAAAAATACTTGATTGAATGAATAAATCAATTGAAAAACATTTAGAACCAATGGAGATTGAATGGGCAAGTAATAAAACTTCTAACGATAAGATCAAAGTTAGATGAAAATGAAATACAATCTATACAAAGTCCAATGAACATAGAGATTGATAAATACAAAAGAGTGAGTGAATCTAAAAATATATCCATCAATACCAAAACTATTATCTGAATCACTTCATAACAAACTTCACTCATTTCCAAGAAAAAACAAATAAATACTTATAAAATAACACAACAAAAAACTATCCTCATGCTACACATACCTTAAAAAATCATTTAACTGTGGGAACAACCCAACCAATATTGAGGTCCAATAAGGGAAGAAATCCCTTTATATATGTTTCTAGCTACTCAAGTTTACAAACCAGAGGAGAGACATACTCCCCTAGAGGAAATAATCATTAGGAAAGGTGTATTTGGTAGTGTGCACTTATGCAAGTGGGTGGTGGACTGGTGTTGTTGGGGTAGATGTGTCCTTTCTTTGCTCAAGGGGAGACCCTAGAGTCTGAGGAAAGTATGATATACTCTATCAATGAATAGGGAAAGAAAGGGTGGAAGTAGGTTGAGCAAGGGTCAATAGTGATAATGGAAACAACCATAGCAAGGGTCGATCTTGACAGTGGAAGCAACCTAAGAAAAGATCAAGAGTTTCTCTTATTTGAACTTGTGATTTCGATAGGAATGGCCTAAGGTACCTCTTCCCTTCAAATCCAAATTCATAGGACAAATGAAAATCTTAGTTGGTAATGATTATTGAAAACATTGATAGTGATATCCAATCATATGGAAATATTTTCTCCTATGAATTTTAGGGGACTTTGAGAAGTACATTCATCCCCATGTAAATACCAGCAGACCCATTTGAGACAAATTGATGAACTCTTCTGATCCAGTCTCCATATTAACCATTCAAAAGCCCAATGAAAGAGGAAGTGACACACCATATCGCTTACTAGCATGAATCTCCATGTCTCAAATCTCAATGATGAAGTAAATATTGATTGGAAAGTGATCAAGGCACTTGCTCCAGCAAGATTCTTGTTAATTGTTTTTGTTTGCTTGCATGACCAACTCACTTTGTTGAGTCGCGATTGAAACCCAGAGCTATCTGCGCCTTGGCATGAGCTCTTGCCCACTATCTAACAACCACAACTCTCGCATGTACTAAAACACGAAACAAAGTAGAAATATGAAATTGAAACAGGCTTGAGACTTGATGGTAATGGTGGAAGTAGGCGCAACATAAGAAGGGTTGACAAGTTTGGAAATTGGAATAATGGTAAACAAGAGTTTAAAGTTTAAAACCACTTTAGTTTTGAACTTCCTACTTTCATAATCACATTTCCAAAATTCAATAACCATTTGATTAACCATAGTTCCAAATCCACTTTCATAATCACATTTTCAAATTCCAATAACCATTTGAGTAACCACAATTATGAATCAAGATTCCCTCATTCCAATCCCTCAGTTGCATTATTTATAAACCAGTGCAAAAAATGATGAATTCATTCTAATTCTAATTTCTGATCCATCTGCTACACAATTGAATTCGGGATTTATGTGATTGCATTTACTATTAATACCTTACTTATTCACCTTACATATAGATTGGTTGGGATTTGAGAAGGAATAGTTGTCAAGCTGCGTTAAGTGCTTGAAGCATGTTGTCAACCGATTTCAACTGTGATAGCTTGTTGAAATTCAACCATCATTAATGTGGTTATTTGCTACCAAGCTACAAGCTTGCCACAAGTGATTGCTAATTAATGTTTTATTTGCTAACAGACTACCAGCTTACCAGAGGTGATTGTCAATAAATGCTTGGCGCTTAGGGCTGCAATGTGCATCACATGTGATTACTGGTTATAACCTCATGACAAAGAGTGGGAAGATATAGACACCTGGCATTTATGGATCACATTTGTCAATATAATTTAGATTCTCCATCAAATTTAACTTAGGAAAACGAGCTATTGAATCTCCTTACTTTGAAAGTTTTCTTATTCAAATCCCTTCACTTTGGATAAGTGTTCTAACCAAAATTTGCAACATAGATTTAAACCAAAAAAGCATGTAAATCCAACTCCCACGCGTCACACACTCTCTTCTCAAAGTTTTCCAATCTTTCTATACCATCTCCTCCATTAATAATGTGTTGTACAGTCTCATTCAACTCTGCCCCAAGCCTACAGACCCTTGGACTAGTCATAGTTGATGAAATCATGAATCCATGGCTAGCAGCGCAACCACCTTACATTAAGCACACATCCCATCCAACAAGTGATAATTGTTGCATACAATAAACTAGACATGGCTTTGCAAAACATGGTTTTGGAGGATTCGAACCCTAAACGAAGACAAGGTCGTAGAGTAGAATTTTGAAGGCTTACACAATACCTTGATAGCCTTTGGCCTATGGTGATGAACAAAATTCCCATTTGCAAATCAAGAAAGGGGATTCTATTATCAAAGAAAGAGTTGTAATGAAAATGCAACCATCCTATGATCCTAGGCAATGAGAATTTAATTCTTTTTCCAAAATGTAGCCATGCTAAAAAATAAGAATTTAAGTATTATATGAAATCAATCATGTTATCTATAATAGCCCACATATGTGTAGTTAACACTAGTGTCATTGTACAGGTACGGGGAGATCCAAACTACAGAATTACAGTTTTCATAAATTATATAAAATCAATACAAGCCATTGTAAAGTCAAACCATAATAAAAAAAATCAATACAACTTATTGCAATTGTTAAATTCCTTGCGTGGAAGACACTATTGTAGTACTAAAATAAATTAATAAACATTTAAAGAGTAATTTTCATTTAATCTTTCTTTATAAAGAACTGATATTTGAATAAAAACTAATTACAAAGACATCCATCTCGAGCTGAGAGACCATCCATATCTTGTTGTAAAGTACTGTTCAGTTAATAATTGTATGAAATTTCAATGTTGACTTTATTAGAGGCTTTAGTTTGTTGCGCAATTTTATCCATGTATGAATTTGAATCTGATTTAATCGTATTTTGGTCCATAAATTGTCCAAGACAATGAAAGATAACTTGTGTGTTGTGGATGTGTTCACAGTTAATTTTCAATGGCTTTGCCGTAATCGACATGGGATTGAGCACTGAGCAGCTAGATAGAAGAAGCTATGTATAACATGGCAGTAACATTTAAACTTAATTTAAATGTTTTAAATTTTCATCGTGATTTAAATTTTGATGAATAATGTTGATGGAATGTGTGGCAGACTCGGCTGGGCTTCTGCCTTTGTTGCTGTCTAATTGCCTATTCTCAACTATCTAAAGATTTGACAAGTGAAAATTGGAGTAGCCCTTCAAATAAAGTTACAAAATAATGGTCAATTTCATCATTGAAAGGCTTGATGCTAAATTAATCTTTTTTTGCATGGCAAAAATTGTTGTGCCCTTCTATGAAGGGTAAAATAAGTCCTCAAGGGCATTGAAGGCTTCAAATTTGAAGCATGTGTATGACTGTCAGTATGCTGTACGACTTGTGATTTTTTGCTGGCTTCTGTACTATCCTAACTTAATAAGCACATTTATGTTCTTTTCAATTCATTAGGATTAGCACATATAGTCAATGTCATAAATGAACATAGATAGTTTATTTGGTTTCTCATTGTTAAATTTTTTATTACAGTGAGTTCCTATGCCTCAAACAACTGTAATCCTCTATCTTTTTTTTCTATGAAATAAATATCTGGGAAAGCTTTGGGGTACTTTCTCTCATTTTGGGGATGGTACTCAAGATAAACCAGATTCTGCAGAAGCTCAAGGTTTTGTCAACATAGGGCTGAAGGCCATTACAGCAATATACTCATTAAGAGTCCAACATGTCACTTGTGGGGATTGAAACTGGGTGGAGAGGATAACAATCACTCCTCCCAACCACTCGAGCTAGACCCAACTGACAACTAATACTTCTATCCAGAAAAATGTCCTATCAATCTTTATCCATTTATTTCTTGGCTTATTCTTGATCAAGTTACTTCATAATGGCCATTTAGACTATAGATTTAGGTATATTAATCAAATCATATTTTTATTTAGTTTAATTTATGCTTTAATTTGTACTATTGACTTAAATTACATTTATGTCAATTTGGGGTTTATGCCATTCCTTTTACTATAAAAGGGCATGTACTCTCTTCATGTTAATTCTAAGAAGTATCTTTCTTCCTAGTTTTTGGATTCTTGGTTTCTTCATGTTAATTCTAAGAAGTATCTTTCTTCCTAGTTTTTGGATTCTTGGTTTCTTCATGTTTAACAAATACAATGTATGTTCATAAATTAATGCAGATAGTTTATCTGATCTTCCATTGTTAGATTTTTATTACAGTAAATTCGTATGCCACTATAATCCTTCCATCTAAAGGAATGTCCCTATTAATCTATTTCTTGGGCTCAATCTCTCCTCTAGAAAGCACTCAATCCCATATCGTCTTTAATATGTATGATCATTTCATGCATCATTACAATATAAACTGTATTTTTCAAAAGAAAGAGGTTTTTTTATAAACTACCAAATGGCAAATTTATGCAACATTTGTAACAAGAAAACAAATGTTAACAATAATAGTAGTTTTGACAACCCATTGTTATGCTTCCTAGTTGCAAAAAATAGAATAGAGCTTTATATTGTTCCTATGGAAAAACAAGTGTGGCTAGTTCTCCCACTACAAAGCCAATGCCTTGGTGACAAAAGCATACCAGGTAAAGTGTCTGGCTGTAATGCTCTCCTAATCAGCAAAGGTGGTTGAGGGTAAAGCCGAAGTGCCTCTGCTATGATTAGCCGAATGTACCTGCAGAAGCCCACAGTGGAGTGTCATAATTTTAATTGTCAAAGGTTCGACATGGATTAGAAAAAAAGAGAGCAACAATTGAGATGAAATATATTCTTTTGAATTGTTTCATAGGCCCTAATTCTTCAATATGAGTTTCGTGGAATGACAGGTTAATACATTAAAAAGGATTTGGAAATAATGCTTTGTTACATAGAAAAAAGATATAGAATTGGAAAATAGACATGTAGAACAAAGAGCTAGCAGCAACTATCACAAATATTAATCAACATAAAGAGTTTTTCCATGAATATATTTAAGAATGGAAATCTAGAAAACTTTGTAAATACACTATACTTTGTTCAACTATAGTGTAAGACAACCGTATTCAGCATATTATATAGCTTTTCTGCATTTACCCCTAGAATTATTAGGCATGCCAATATAACAAAACAATAATATCTAGTATACAGATTGAAAACACTCAATGTATTAAACCATGGGATACAAAAATCAAATGGAAGGGTTACACGTTTTCAAAGCACTCTAAAGGTCTGTGTGCTGCCCTTAGTTTAGTAGTTATTGACTTATTTATCATCCCAAGGTAAAATATTCAAAAGATAGAAAATGAGACCTTTGAACTATATTTTCTTTTTTGTTTTGAAAAATACTTCATATATATACATAAAAATATACAAACAAATAAGCAAGAAATGGAATGGTATATACAATGAATCTTGTTACCACCCAACTTGTACGTGAGTTGGAAAAGTCTCGACTCTCAACCCACTAGCAAAACCTAGATGGCAACAAAGGTTGGGTGTCACTATCACCTCACCACTTACAACCTCTTGCTTCAAGCCTAACTCTTTAATCCAAAGCCTAGAGGGGTGTCCCTAATGAATTGACTATTTTAAAGCCTAGATTGGGATAGTTTATCAAATTAGAGTTATCTAAACTAAGTACAATGTAAAATATAAACAATGAGAGAACATGCACTTAGTGAATGACGTTTAAACTTTAAACACAATGAAAGATATACCAATATCAATATATTCTCAAGTCTAACCAATGCATCCACTTGAATAAAATACAATGGTAAATGCT
The DNA here is from genome assembly GCA_001517045.1 of Pseudotsuga menziesii. Taxonomy (NCBI): domain Eukaryota; kingdom Viridiplantae; phylum Streptophyta; class Pinopsida; order Pinales; family Pinaceae; genus Pseudotsuga; species Pseudotsuga menziesii. The sequence goes on from LPNX010502384.1 coordinate 110,493, forward strand.
AAATTCGAAGGAGAATGCTTCAAATAGATATGAAATGTAAAGCAAGAAGCATAAACAAGACTTATTACTAATTCACAAATAATATGACAATTAAGAGTATTAATCAATAACAAGTCCAAGGCTTATGGCAAGGTCTAGGGAAAACCCTAGAGCTTGTAACTGGCACAAGGATGATTAACTTAAGTTATGTGAGATATATAGCATAATCATCCAATAAAACTAAAAGAACAAGATATGATAAAGTAACCTGAAGCAATGCTAATTGGCTTAGACTACTACAGATAACCACCATTTATGATGAATTTAATTGCAAGAGAAATGATAAATAACCATTAACTAAATAAGCAAGTAAATTTACATAGTGATTAAACTCGAAGGGCTAGTGGTTAAAAACTTAAAACCACTATTATTTCCTCTTGTACTTGAATAATTATTTATATGTGCAATTTACAGGAAAAAGACAATTATGGAAATAAATACAATGCAGAAATATAACTGTAATTTCCAGAATTAATAAGCTAAATATGTGACTAAAGGTATACATTGAAAATAAGTCTTTTACTTAGCTAAATTCTGCAATAAAGAGTGATATAGCTTGCTGAATATTTAATGCAGAAATATATCCATGTCATGCAGAGAATAAATGATAAACAATTATACCCCTAAGAGTTACTAAATTTAATTTTATTCACATTTATCTGTAAATTCCAGATTGCAGAAATTTACTAGTTGCCCCAATTAAATAATAAATATATTGTGAAATATAAGAAGTAACTACAAAAATCTGAATTTTAAAGATATGCAATGAAAACAAATTGGATATTCAAGTCTTCTTGTGAAGACTTGAAGAAACAAATCTGAAAATAAAATATCAAACCCTAAAATGCAATTTCCAGATTTGTAATTTAAGTTAATTACTCAAATAAAAGATATTTTATGCCATAAAATCAATAAGTAATGATTAAATCTAAATTTAAAGATGTATCTATGATAAAATATTTCATATTTATGCTAGATCTAAACTTGAGATATTCAATAAAACCAATTAGATCTATGTGAAATCTATGAAAATTTAGTCTTAGGGTTGGTAAATTTCACCAAAGAAAAATAAAAAACAATGTTTCTTTTTTTTATTTTAGGTGGATGGTCACAAGAAGAGATATGTGCCAAATACCTAGGACAAATGGAGTCACCTTAGAATTGCTTAAGGGCCTTTCTCAAAATATCACCCACAGAATAAAATTGCTTTAGGCCAACCCTACCTCAATCGATGTATTAGAAGGTTAAATTGCAATCACATAGGGAAGAACGAACTCCCTCTAATTCCTTTCTTGGGTATACCCTACATAAAGGGGGCTAGTATTGTACCATTCAAATGAAGTAACAATGCAAAACATAACATCCCTTTAATGCACAATAACATTTGAAATCATGATAGAGACTAACTTATCATAGATCTGATACAACTAGATAGTATTATCCCTGCGGCCCAAGATTAGAAACAAAATGGACAATGCTAGCAATATTACCTCCAATAGATAAACACGATAGCAAGAAGAATGCCACACATCAATAGGAAACTCTAAGTCTTTACCTCCAAAGTCAAAGATGATTTGTATTAAGGATGCTCTTCTAGTGTAAAAAAATAGACCTTAGTGCAACAACAAAAATGAGAGAGTTCTCTTTATATGGGATAGAGACTCAACTTCTTCTCATTAAACAATTATTTACTGACTCAAACCCTAGATCTATCCTAAAAAGACTCAAACCCAAACTAAAACCCTCTTGACATTTTGAAGATTGAAATAGCCTAGAAAAACGGAGTCATTTGTTGACCTATCGAGGGAAGGTCTATTGCCTTCATAGCCGCTCCATGCTTACCTCCCGCTTAAAGGTCATCATTCTCGCACTTACTGCAAGGGTCAAGGAAAGAGCATTCGTACTTCCTGTCAGAAGCTCACATACGGTGCTAAAGAGTCATTACATATAAAATAGCTTTATTGTTGAAGGATTTACCTGACAATAAAGGCCAACTCTTCGTTTTCGGGTTAATCAGGACCTTTATTTATTCCCCTCAATAGAAAAGTCTTTCCATCCAGCTTTAGCCCTTATCGTATTTCCTGCGCTTTCCATCAAGCTACAATGACTTACAAGTTTTCGTCTTTCCTATCCCTCTATAATTCCCTCCTGACCCTTCCGATGTCAGGTTTCGCCCTCCTTGCTCTCCTTTTGTTGAGCAAGCGGCTTCGAACCTTGCCCGATGGGATTACGGTGAATTGCCCTAAGATCAAAGTCTAGCCGTCAAGGTTCAACTGTAGAAATTAGGTGGTTACGTAGTTTCTCATTTAGCTATGTGTTCTTCCTGCCCTAAATGGGTATTAATTCTTATCAGCGAAAGTTTAGTACGTGTTGGTCAAAAGGTCCGGTACGTCAAGGTGAAAGAGTAGGTGTTATGCGAAGGCTACAGGGCTAAGTAGAGGTGGGTCTAGCTAGTTTATTGACCAGGGGGGTTATCTGGTAGTTAAATGGCTATCCCTAATGGAATATATGGTTTTTTTATGGTTAACGTACTGATCCCAATGTGTAGTATTTGTTGGTGCTTTGTCTAGATTCAATATGTTCTTTGAGGCGGTTTATGAATAAAGATGTAGTCATTGGTGTTTTATGAAGTACTAGGTGTGTCCTGTCTGTCTAAGATATGGAATCTGGTTCTCAGTATCAGATAGGATTAATATGCTGGTACGTGTACTGGGTTGGTAATAGTGTACAATAGAGTACAAGTGTGTACAGTGGTTCCTGGTTGAAGCTATGTGCGGGTTGCTGTCTGCTGTCTAATAGGTATGGGTTTGGTTTATTGGTGGATATAGATGGCTTAATGTTGGTGGTTGATGCTTCTAATGAGTATGAAGGGAAGGTAATAATAAACCCCAACAAGGTAAGGAGGTGAATGTAGTTCCTATCTAATAGCAATACTATATTATATATAGAGTAATCATATGGATAGACAAGGAGGCTCCCCTTATAGGTTACAACGAGGTCAACCCCGTCAGAAATGATATCTAATATTGATATAGATAAATAGATGTATTCAGCGTGGACGGACATACATAATTGCTAATAATGAGACATGGAAGGAACCTTTATAATAATGATCTAGCTATAGGGTAAGTAATCCAAGTATCAAATTGCCCTAAGTACAAGGTCACAGATTACAGGTTCACAGAGGTCAGTTGGTACAGTGTCCAGGATCATAAGTACACAGGTTACAGGTACTCCTTCAGGATCTAATTTTATGGATGATGAGGCAGTTCCGGTATGGGATCAGGAGGATGCAGCTACTCTACAGGAGTCTTATTCTGGGAAGAATAAACCAAGATAGTTGTTACGGACTCTGAAGGATGCACAGGAAAATGTTCAGAGTCCGAAGTTTGCTATGATAGAGAGCAAACCTCTTCAGAGGTATGGCTCATATGGAGCATTGATTGCGAGTATCCGTGAGAGGGAGCCTTCTTCTTATGAGGAGGCAGCTGGACCGCAAGTTTGGCATGATGCCTTGGTGGAAGATAATGCTTCCATCATGAAAAATGATGTCTGGGATATTGTACCACGACCAGAAGGGAAGACCAGGTAATGATTCGCCGGTCACTTTTATTGCCTAAATCACACCTTTCCTTCACTACATCGTGAAAACACCAACAATGCTTTTGGGAGTGATTTACTATCAAAAACACTTTATGATCAGTTAAGGCACATTGAAGACTTCTTCTGGTCTTCTGATTGTTCCTTCTTTTCATACCTTATGAGGACTTCAAGATGATCCCACAGAAACGGAAGCAAAGGTAGCACAGAGAGCATAGGCATAGGCAGCTTACCTTACCTTATCCCTACCTTTATGAATGGAAGTAGAGTGGCTGGGTGGCTGGCTATTGAGGTAGCTTCTGGTGGCTGAATGAGGTGGGCTAGTCTGGTGCATGGCTATTGAGGCTGGCTATTGAGGTGGCTGACTGGAAGGTATCGATCATCTAGTTAAGGGATGTCTTGTCATCTGTAAGTCACTTCCATATCTTGTCATCTAGTTAAAGCATCATAAGTCTTAGTTTGGTGTTCCTGCATCTCATTATAAGTCTTGTCATACTGAAGGGACTGATACTGGGTAGATTGAAGGGACTGCTTCTTACTACTACTGAAGGGACTGAGACTGATAGAGTTCTGTATTTTGTATATCTATCTGGTACCCATATCCTAAAGGGGAACAGTGGGGCTTTTGGAGCAGGTGCTGGCTCTTGCTTGTGACTGATACTTGGAGCAGGTGCTTGTGACTTGGGATGGGGCTGTGGCTCTTATGACTGATACTGAAACTGATAGTGTTCTGTATTTTGTATATCTATATGATTTGATTTTTTACTATATCTGTCTGGTAGCTATAGTCTAAAGGGGGTGTCTGGGGGGGGTTTGATGAAGGCGGCAACGTAGCATCAGAAGATGAAGGCGGCAACATAGCTTAGAAGTCTATAGCTGTTAAGTGTTGGTGTAAGATGAATGACTGAGAGAGCTATTATGTGTGAGGGAGTTGTCAGTTCTTATGTATCTGGTGTCTTTCAGCTTACGCCCCTTACCTACTATCCTACCCATCATACGACCTAGACCTGTTAGCCCTCCACTTTCCTTCATGAGGAGCTTAGGCAGGTACAACAGCTATAGACCCGGGCATAGCAGAGCATGACAAAACCTCGTACCTCTTCTTTTCCCCTTCCCGTGGCTTGAAGGAGCTGGTTCTATGCGCATGGCTTCTTTCATAGCTGGCATATGGCTGGTAGGGCTACTGGGAATGTCATCTGGGTGAATAGCTATGCGAGTGGCATGGCAGGAGTCTAGTAATGGTTGAGTCTGGTAGGCTATGTAGGCATGTCTCTTCAACGCTGTTAAGTCGAGGAGCCTTCTGAGCTTGGCTTCTAAGTCGATCAAACAGATAGATCGAGGAGGAGAGGCCTTCTTAGACAGCCTTCTGAGAGATGACGTAGTGAGGAAGAGTCTAACTTTATATTATATGTAATTATGGTTTCAGGGGCATCGGGATTGGCATAAAATAACAAGGTTGAATGAGATGTGTTTCGTTCTGGTTATTATATGTAATTATGGTTTCAGGTCCTATAAGTAACCTCATGACTGGAGCCTCCTATAAGTACCGGGTTCCCTCCTATAAGTTCGGTACCTCATGACTTGAAGGGGAGACATTCAGGTAGAAGCAAGCATGGGTTCTAAGCGGGAAGCCAGGCCAGTAGGTGGAGTAGATGAAAAATTGATTAGTAAACTTCAGGCTATCTCACTTAATAGGGGATCCTTCTTTGGGTATAGCAGGACTTGAACCTGCGACCATTGGGTTAAAAGCCCAATGCTCTACCAACTGAGCTATACACCCCCTGGTAATCTAGGAACTATATGGTAAACTAGCTAATTGGATTTGCTGAGCTTTTGACTATGTGACTATAGAATTGGGATTTTCCGAACCCAGGCTAGGAGGGGAATTACTTTTCTTTTCCGATGGCTCTCTACTTAGATTTTCCGAGGTAAGCTGCAGAGGGGAATTACTCTGATTTTCCGAAGGCTTCCCTTATTAAGAAATTCCGTATTTTCCGAGCTTTTTCCTTCCTATCTAAGTGACTAATGAAAAAGTGGGCATTGCTTTGCCTTACCTTCCTACCCAGCTTAGTACTTACGAAATGATTATATGACATGTAATATTAGCTGCTATGTGATGGGATGATTATCTGGCTTCTCCGACTTCTCCAATTAGCTGTTAAAAAGACAACTCCGACAATTAACTCAGACTCTTGTCGGCACTCGGCACTCATTAATAAGTAACAGGTTTATAGCCTTCCTTCCTTCCCTGAACTGGTGGGCTGGAACTCACTTGCTCTGGCTAGATGGATGTCGTGCTTTTATTTATACTTCGATGTTTATTTACGTTGCACCCAGTCAACGTGCCTTGTTTTGATTGATTGGATCCAACTTGATGGAAGAGGTGGAGGTGGAGAGAGGAGGATGAGGAAATATAAGAACATAATCAGTCTTCTGGGAGGGGATAACCAGGAAACAGAACTCGTCTGTAACCAAGGAAGGACGGCGGCCCATGCTTGCTTGCTGGTCAATCGACGCTGTGCCATTACCTTTGCCATTGGATCCTTCCGTGAGACTATAGAGTACAATACCTTATACGTTTCAGCCCTAGAACTTAAAGCTCATTTAAGGCCTAGGGAAAACACTATGCTCTAAACTAGTTTCTAAGAGCTTAGATGATAGAGTAGAAGTAACTCCATGGATAAGCTATGACCACTCTCTATACATGACCAGTAAGCTGTGTGATTACGATTACAAAGCTGTAAGTTATACTAGTCATTGATTATGTCATATGATTGAGACGCAAAGTCAGTGCCACAAAGAAAGCCCGAAATCGAGCCCCTGAAGCAGCCGAAGCCCAAGCCGAAGCCATCTGGCCCAAGCCCACAGCCCAAAGCCTTCAGAGGCCCTCTGAATAAGCCTGCTATTGCTCCTATTGCGGAATCCCTGAGCCCTCGAGTATGAGGTGGCAAATGGTAGGTATACCCTGGGTGCGGCCAAGGTAGGGGCTTAGCAGGCCCTAGTACTAGATCAAGTACTAGATTAGTTACACTTATCCCACCTTCAAGCGGGGTCACACACATCGTGAAACTGTGCTAAATATTGATCAACCCTACTATATTAAGAAATTAGACAACAAAACAATAGGAATATTTAATCCATGACAAACTACACCAAAAGGTTAGCAAGGACTGTAAATTTGTATCCTGGCAATGGAGTAAACTTGCACAATTCTGTTTGTGGTTTCTATCATTCTAGTAATTCTGTCACGGGTTTCGGTTATTCTATTGGTGTTTTACTTGGTCATTTGATTTTTCATTGTGGTCGTTCAAGTGGTAGCAACAATGTATTGCATGCAGCTCTAATACCTTATAAATATTATCATATAATTGGGTATGCACATACATTGGGTGAATCACAAGAGATTCTATTTGATATCCAAATGGATATTCAGATAGATGACCCGTTATTCTATGATGAAGTGCTGGAATTTCAGGTGATACTCGAGCTTAAAATGGTAGTAGATCATCCTCTTTGTAATAAGAAACAAGAGGTAATGAAAAGACTTATTATTGTCTTAAAGGCACGACAGAAGGAACTTACCTTGCTATATGAGCTTAATTTGAGCTATTATAGGAATATCTTAGATTTAGATGGAAAATATATTGTCCATATGGAGGAACCCAATTTGGTTGAGAGCAGCGTTCGGGAATTGGATTCCAATAACTATATTGAGGGTGATAATATGAGAATATCATGCAATCTGATTTAGTGATACTGCTTAGAAAGGTAATAAAATAGTAATAAAATCATTTCCGTGGCACAATCCCGCCCAATAGTAGGCTGTCTTAAGGAGACAGGCGACGATGATAGGAAATGCTTGAATAAGTAACCAATGCAAGCGGTGGAGTTAGCTTTTACAGAGTCTCGCTGGATGAGACAACAACTGCACGAATCCGTACCTTAATTCTTGATTATCCTCCCAAAAGTAGCCATTTGTTTTATTATACGTAATAATAGCTAAAGAAGCAAACATAATTGATATAGGCAAGCCAAGGTGGATTCTCCCAGCAAGTTTTTTCTTGTCTAGTCAGCAGTAATCAGCCAGTAACGAAGCAAGTAATAAAAGCAAGTAAGTAATTCGTATAGTAGTTAGCATATGAAATGATGTAAGAAGTAGGCTTGGCGCTAATCTTTTTATTATCCTCTATAAACAGGGTTTCTCTCCTCTCGGCGCTAATCAAATTATTAGCAAATTACAAAGAGTGAATCAATGGGATTACATCCTTACTAATAAGCTCATGTATTGGTATAAGGAATAAAGGTTATACTAGTCTGATCTCTAGCTTTGAGTCCAGTTACAATGTTACCTTATACATGCTTGATTAATAAGGGTTATTGATTACACAATATACGTAATAACCACATAGATGTCATTTTATGCTTTATCCCTATGAGTTACCCTTTCCTGTTTATTGTAATCCCATTAAATATGATGTAATTAGGGCATTCATTTTTATTATCTTTGCCTACTGGATTAATGTTTTTATTACCTATTGCAACCACCTGGACACCCACCTCTCTAGACCGGTTGACCTGAACTTAGATATTGCTTCTTGGGCCGGACTTCGGGATAACCCTTTTCATGCTTTAGACACCACCTGGCCTGCTGGAGATACAACGAACGCCCGTTACCCAATTTGATTACCTGCATTTACTTACGTACGACGAGAAATCCCTACCTGCTGAACCAATGCTTTATATACGTTGCCGTTGCTGCCAAACAAAGTAAGTTTAAGACACTGGCTGGTTAGACGTGGGAAACCACAGCAAGCAATCCCCAGCCTGATTGGTCGAAGTGATGGCTACAACCGTACTAGCTTCACCAAGCCTTTACCCCATCCCATTCCCCTGGCTCATCTTATTTATTCCCTCGATTTCGCCCGGCTCATTGAGCTTAGTTAAACTATGGATAATAATGCATCCGCTTGCTGATTGATTGAATTATCCTTATGTATCCATCTTGCTTCCCGCCCAAGTTTTCTTCTCTAGAGATTAAAAGGCAGCAATAAATTTTATCTCTCAGTGGGCAAACGCATTCAATTCACATATTTGGGGGATGGCTTGGCAGGTCCTATGCTTGATGTTTCCACAATTAGGGAGGGGGGTGAGATGAGGGTTCCGCAAGATGAGAGTTACACAATATAACATTACCAATTCGACGTGCACAAGATGAATGGTGATTTGTTCGTGCTTTACTAGTTCACTATGTGACCAGACAGTATAGGAGTTTTTCTACATTCTTTCTATAAATTATTCATCCCATGAGGGAGGGCCTATACTAACCAGCTGACCAACAACGAAACTAACTCCAGACCAGCTAGGTGCATATTACACAGAGTGTTATATACGTTGATACCATGCGTGGTACCTCTTTATTTTATCGTGGGCTTTGCCTTGGATACCGGGATGCTTGCTTGCTAGCTAGACCTTGTGGCGAGAAACCACCCGATGATAATGCTTCGCGAGGCAAGAGCTACGAAACGACCAGTAGCATTGACCTAGCACCCTGCCACAACCCTCTCCCCGGACACCCTCACAAGCGCACCTGGAGTTACCAACAAGGATGAATCGCACCGGGGGAGATAAATCAAACTGGGCTGACTAGGAGAAATAAACAAATAGCAGGCTGGATGGCTGACTAGATTGATGTGTTTGGGGGAGGTGGGCCAACGGACAAAAAGAGGAAGGAACTAGTTGGACGGAAGGAGCACATACAGTAGTTTGGAGTATGGCCTTATCTACGGATGTCACCTTATATGGGGACGTCAGAAGGGAATGATAGGGACAATATCACGGTCTTGAAGGTAAGGTTGCGTCCATCAATAAATAAAGCCCCAAGTATGTGTACCAAGGCGGTATGTATGAGGTAGATATTTTTCCAAGAGCAAAAGTTAAGTCTGTAGGTCTTATTAAGGGCAGAGGCTTTATTTTATAGATATTATGAGTTGTCAAAGGTTATTGAAAAGATTTCATTATTAAGTGATATTAAAAAACACAATATAAGCAAAGACCACCTCGCACTTCAAAGTTATTGCTTAGCTTCCGTATTATCCACATTGAGAGGTTCGATAGGTCTATTGCATACGCCACTTTTTATTCTTGAATCGTACCTACCAAACTGGTAAATTTGCGAGAGAAAGGGCCTCCCGGTCACGAGCATGAGCCTAGTCTATCCAGATGGGAAATCCTGTAATATAGGGTAGCGTTGCGGGATGATAGATAGAATGTGACATGGCAAAAGTTGAAACAATGATTAAAAAAAATAGTCAAAAAGGTGGAGCTCTCCTCCTAAAAGGGGAGCAAGTCTAAGACAAGCCAAAAGGTGGAGCTCTCTTCCTAACAAGGGAACAATTGGCTCAATGAGGGATTGATTGATTAGGAGAGGAAAAATTTAGAAGGAAGGTTGGCATGTGTGGACCAAAAGGAGGGTTTAACCTCCTCTAATCAAACTCCATTGGCTAGGAACAATCAAACAAGATCAATATAGGTCAACTCGAGTTGAAGAAGGGAAAAACAAGCCACACATATGGAAGACCAAAGGGTACGACTCATACATGTGAGGTTAGGAGGGGACAAGTTGCCTTAGGAGGGGAGCACTTGGGGTCTTGAGGCTAGGGAGGCCTCCAAAAGGATCTAACTCATCATTCCAAAGGGTCAACCTTGAGGGCGCTAGGCTAAAAGGGGTGCTTAGTTGGATTGCATGGGGATATGTGAGACTACATAAAAAATATCGGGAGGATCTCACATGAAAAGGGGGAAACTTTGAGTTATAAAGTTAATGAGAAATTAGATTATTAAACACAAAGTTGGAGGTAGGGATATGCACTTCTAACCTTGTAACTTGTTCTTAACCACCAACACACTTTAATTATCATTTAACCATGTGCAAGAGGGACTCCTAAGACTTCTAGACTTTGACCGACATTATATAAGTGTGCATGGTGACCAAATACATGAGATGAAATACATTGCATTGACTTTAGGGCTCAAGTGCTCAATGACATATGGAGGAGGCACCTAGGACACGCTCTTTCTATGGAGGATTTTAGGAGTGAAAAAATGTATGGAAATTTACGATTGTGAAGATGTAAATTTTCTTCAATAAAAAATAGTCAAGAGTCTCTTTCCTCAATGCAACTGTCATAGCCAAGCTAATTGTAGATTATAACTGGCCCTTTACATACAAGAGACATCGCAATTACAACACTTTTACAATACAACCATGGACAACTGAAACAATGATGATACATTTATGAAATTTTGGGTTAGCAATGCCTTACATTGGACTTCTTTTGGATCATCCTCATCTTTACCCCTTGAAAAAACCTCGTGCAATCTGAGGGATAACAAATCTCACAGCCTCTTTCTGAGAATAACTAAAGTAGAAATAAAATCAAAATATGCAGCAGGATCCAAGGATTTATCATCCTTGATCAACAACGCTCTTTTGGCCAAAAATTGGTGACATACCTCATCTTTCCACACAGAAACAAAGGCTGGCAATGAACTTATCTCTTGGTCAAACACAAACTTAAATTTGATTTTTTATAGCAAAAAAAGTGTAAAAATCCGCAGACAATCCCCAAGTCTAGCAAAAGGGCCCTGCACCAAACATCTACCATCACCAAAAAATATGGCTCGCCAACGAATCTTACTTTGAAAAAATATGAATGCTAGTCCTCTACAAAGTTCCAACGTCTTTGGGAAAAACGACAATCCCAAAAAATATGCTCGACAGTCTTCAACCATTGACACACTAGGTATAGCCCTTACGAGAGATTAGTCTCAGCTAGCCTAGATTTAGATGGGATACCCTAATGCATGATAGCCAAGCACAAACTTGCAATGTATAGGATCGTTGCATCGACCAAACACTAAGAAGACGACAAATCCAATAATCCTTTAGGTTCGATGAAGCCCATATTGCATTAAGAACCAACAAAAGTGCATGTTGTTGATCAAGTGTTGAATATTGATGGTGGGTGCCATACTGAAGTAGTGGGAAACCAAATGGAAAAATTCCACCACCATTCCCTCCAAAATGACCCAAGCATACCAATGTTTATCTTAGACAACTCAAAATCTAGAACAAGCCCATGAAACTCCATATTTGAGAGACGATCAAATGCAAGTTAACAAGACTAAACCCTTGGGTAAGAGGTCACCACTCCTTCCAAGAATAGGTACTATGATCGCACAAGTCACTCCAACAACAAATGCATTTCGACTCAACCTGTCCACTTGAAAACACAACTTTGCCACACACTCCCCTTGAATATGCCAACTCTAGATCAATTGACACATTGGATCCTGCCTTGCTTGCTACCCTCCCATTGCCAATGGACCAAACCTTCATGCTAACCAAATACTCTTGAATAGGATAGACCCCAAGACCTGGAACAAAGAGGGGGAAGAAATGATGTCACATAGCCCAAAATATTTATGGACTTTGCAAATATGCTATGCTGAGAGCATTTAGTGCTTAAACAATACCCGCTACGGCACCAAGCCCCTGAGACATCTCACCACCCACTTTGTTGCCAAGATACTTCCCTGTGTTACAACATTAATCAAATCGAGGCCTCTCTCCTCCTTGGGCATACTGCACACATTCCAAGTGGCAAGCAACCATGGGTAGACCTCTCTCACCATCATATTTGGACCATAGGTACAATATGCTCTAGCTATTGGAATTGAACTCTATTGGGTTACCAACAAGACAATAAACATGGGATATTGAAGAATGCGACCCATGATTGTCAACTTGCCTATAAAGGAAAGATGCTTATGCTGCCATATATGAAGCTTGCACCACAACCTCTGAAGACACCAATCCCACATAGCTACTGGCGACAAACTAGCCCTAAAAGAAATACCATGATATTTGATAATCACTCTTGTACAAATATAGGATAAGGTAGCAAAAATCCATGCCAGAGGTGAATCCAACCCAATGAGCCAAAAAATAGTTTTATGAGAACTAACAATGGCACTTGAAGCATTGCAAATTGTATCTAGGCAAGTAAGATCCTCGTCAACTGAACTTTGTGCAACTCTCATCGAAAGGAGTGAGTCATCTGCAAAATGTTTGCTAACAATCTTTGATTCATCTAGAAGCGAAATACTCTTGATTTGACATGCAATGTGAGTTTCCTCCAACAAATAACCTAAGGCATCAATAGTGAAAATATATAAATATGGTGCAAGAGGACAACCCTGTCGAATGGACAAATGTAAAGCAATCCGAGGGAACAAGGCTTTGTTGATAGAAACAAAGGAGACGACATTGGAGAATAGAGTGGCCACCATACCCACACACCAAGAACCAAAACCCAAGCATGTCATCATCTCAGAGATGAAGGACCAATCCACTTGAGCAAACTTTGTCGAAGTCAATCTTCAACATAAGGCACCGTTGGCATATCTTCCTGGCCACTCCATTGCCTCCTATGTTGACACTGTTGTATCAAGAATGAATCTACCCTATACAAACCCAATCTTCTCTTGCCACACCACATACCTAGCCACCACACAAATCCTCAATGCTAGGGCTTTGGACATGACTTTGTAAGCAATAGTGAGCAAGGTGATGGGCCTCTAACAACCTATGGAGTCCCTTGTTGCATTTTTTGGAATAAGCTTAACCAATCCCAGATTAAGAGACTTAAAAAGGTGACAAAAAAAGAACACTTTGACAACCAACTAACAAAAATCCTCTCTAATGGAATCCCACATGGATTTATAAAACTCACAAGGCAAACCATCCAAGCCAGGGAATTTCCCAATTTAAATGGAGGTCGAAGTGACATACAAATCGTCTCTTGTAAAATCTAGATCCAGTATATACCAGTTGCCACTGAAAACCTTGCGAGGTACAACCTTATAACAAACATTTCAAGCAGCAAGCACACTATCCATTAGAGAATAGGGAGCAACCATCGATTAAAAGTGATCACTGAACATACCTTTAACCTCACTAGAATCCTTGACATGAGAACTGTCTACCATCTCGATACCAAGCACACTATATGTGGCAACCTTCCTTTTAAGAAATTCAAAGTAGAACTTGGACACTCATCTCCCTCTTGACAATAGTAAAAAGGTCATACCATTAATACATTGAACACATGATATACCCTAGAGAAACCCGCATTGAGCAAACACCAACTGGAAATAAGGATTGTGCTTTCTTTGTTCTTAGATTTACAATGTGAATTACAAAGAAAGATAATCATTCACAATGGAGTGGATGTACATCGTGCCTAAATAAGATGTTGTACAATCATCTCATTCCTTTGCTTTGGTATGATATGCCACTCCTTTACTTTGCTCAACTATGGAAAAATGAATCCATACAATAGGAACGAAATCCCATTTCTTCCCTTTCGGCTTAGTTTCTAACATTCCTGATTTTCATTAGGGTCATGGTTAGGGTTGTTGCGTTCCCCAATTACAAATTAGGCTTTGGATTTTTTTGGACCCTTTAGGTGAGTAATGGGAGCAAATATTGCATCCACTTTGTATTGTAGTGGTCAAAGCATAGGTCAACTTACTAGAGGCATAGCTTGAAAATTTTTCAAATCGCCAACCTGGTTTCAAGTTTTGTTTTTCACATAGGCTTTAATGCCTAAACCCCACTACTACAAATTAGCTTCTCAAGAATAAATAAAAATTTTAACTTGAAACATGTGGAAATTTTTCCTCAACTTTAAACTCAGAAAATAAAAAACAGCCACACCATAAATTTGACACAGTTTTTACCAAACTTGGTCCAGGATAAACCTGATATGAGAGAAATTTGTTTTTTAGAGACAATTAATTACAGCAGTAATTATCTCAACTTTTCCATCTCGAAAAGTGTGCCATACTTCATCCTTAATTTTTGTACTTCATTGCCTCGATTCTTGTGCCTGTAACAACAATCTTTCTTCTGGAACTTTCTGCCCAATCACAACAGTCTTCCTTGATTTCTATGCATATATGGACTGAATTAAATGTTGTACAGACTGTCTACAAAATCATGCCACCTACAACATAAATCTCCTCAATTTCTGTTCCTATACAACCTGCCTTAAATGTTGTACGGATCTCTTCGAAATTCATGCCAATCACAGCAGAAATCTCTTCTATTTCTAAACCTGTACGGACTACAATAAATGCAGTATGGTCTGCCTTGAAATTCAAGCATGTACAGTGTACAATAATTGTTGTACGGATTGTCTAGAAAAGTGTGCCCTCCTATTAATGGGCATTTTCTTTCTGTGGCAAAAGCACTACCAAACCACATTAAATGGAGAGATACACTACATCTAGGGCACATTGCTACATTCAAATCTGATCTAGTGGTGAAGTTTCCAACTAGGATAGGAATTTTTAGGAAAGATATTGATTCGCTTGAAGTTGGAGCCAAAGTAGACATGCTTTCTCTCCTTTAACACATAGGGTGGGGGAGCAGATGTGCCATTACTTTGGCTGGAGATATATGAATGTATCCTCTTGTGTGCATTAGTGAAACATAAGATGCATTTGTTCAAAAACAAAGTAGAACCCGTGACTACCATATTAATTTGTAAAAGGAAGTTTCAAAGACTCACTGCAATTTTTTGATACATTCAAAAGTTGGATTTCTTTGCGCAAGTACTGCATCAACTTCAGCCTGAGCCTTTACCAATTTGTCTGGATTCTGTATGTAGAAAGTCAAAAACTATTATTTCAAAATATCCATGGTAGGCATAGAACTCTAGAATGAATTCCATTATTATTTAAACAATTTGTTAATCAGTCTTTTATTCATCCAATCAAACTTAAGGCTAATAAATGCATCATAGTTATCAGAAATTTTCTTTTGAATTTTAACAACTAAATCATACTCAAGAACATAACGTTTACATACTTGTGCAAGCATAAACACAGCCCATGTAAGTACTGCTGCTGTAGTTTCATGCCCAGCAATTAACATTGTCATTAGATCATCTCTAAGCTGAACAAGTAAAAATTGGCATTCAAATACTGGAAATCATACATATAAACATGTGTTTTGATCAACTACTAAAAGATGTGCTAAATTAAATTCAACTGCTTTGTCTTTCCGAGCATTCAAACTTCAAAGTGAAGTTTGTAACATCTCCATATATTTTCCTGATACCATACATGTGACTGAAATTACAAAAAATGCTTGCCTGTCTATTGTCAACATCTTCTCCCTTCATATCAACTAGAAATCTGAGCAAACTTGCATCCTGTCACAATTTAAGTAGATCGCAACTTTACTAGTTTAAATACGTCAAGGTTTCCATAATTGGTTCTTTTGCAGCAAAGAAAATTTTTAGAACAGCAGGGACAGTTCATACTATATTGCATCAACGTAAAACCAGATATTCACTTACCAAAATAAAAGGAGTGAACACAACTTACTTTCACTTTAGAGTAATCCCTTCCTTGAAGAGCTTCAATATCGTCTTCCTGCAATTTAGATTTCAAACCATAGTTTTATTAGTTACTACAATTCATTAAAACAACTGATTACACATTTTATTTGTCAAGGGATGCTTTTTTCCAAAAGGATTGATCAGAGGATCCAATGCTAGAGAAATGAAATGAAATTATATCAATGTCAACTAAGGACCATTAAAGGGCTAATGGAACTGTAAAAGTAATATATAATCTTGAAAAACAAGGCAGTGTGTTGAACGTCTCCACTACAAAATGGAAAAGAATGGGGAAAGGACAATCAAGCAATAAGTATGGTCTCAAACAATACGCAAATGGGAACATAAGCAGAAAACATAGTTATTAATAGATAAAATAACTATGCACACCCCACTGACCACACATTCATCTCTTTAACTGAGGTTTTCTTATTTGGCAGGAGGATTCCCCATGTGACCTCCCAAACCTGCACTTTAAGTGGTAAAGCCCTAAAACACAAGTGCAACCTCAAGGGAACAAGAGTGGTCGTGCATTGTCACCACAGCAACACCCTCTCTCACTTTAGGTTGGCTATCCTTTGGCAGAAGGGGGGTATCCCTAGAAGATGTATGATTAACTTTAGAAAAAGATGGATGGGTGGAACGAGACTAGTGCCCATCCAACTTGGGAAAAATGGAGTCAAGGTATCAGTATTACATGGATGTTTTCTATTAGACCAGGATAAAACAGAGCTGCAAAAGCATGGTACAGTCAGCTCTAATTTGCTGTTTTCTACCGCAGAAAATTACATAGAGGGCCCTTCAAAATGTGCACCTCCTAAAACATGCAATGCCGGTGTGCTTTACTATGAAATAGAAAATCTGCAATCAACTCTAATTAAGATGGTGGTTGCAACATTAACATCAGAAATAAAACAGTAAAGGGGCATAAGAGGGGAAGCCCACACCTAAACCCTTCTAATGGAGTATAATTACCCTTCACAAATGGTTGTTAAAGTGGATTTTGCAAGCGCTTTCCAGCAACAATATTCAGCAATTTGAGGTGAAAAATATAAGCCTCAAATTAACAAGAAAGGACCCTTGCATTTGCATTGCTTTCACAAGATATTCACATAAGATCCTAGAGGGGATCTCTCCAAATCCAACCATGAAAAATAAAGGAGAGAGCTACATAATATATAGACTTCTAGCTGTAATTTGTGGTGTCTATATCCACAAATCTCTCCAATGGATAACAATAAAATATTGGATATTTCTAGATCTGAGTTTTTTTCGAAGGAATAATGATTAAAAATCCATGCACATGTCTCCTCTAGGAGAGTGCTCTAGAAATAAATAAAATATATGTCATAAAGCTTAGAATGCAACTTGTCCTCATCTTGTGCAAGGTGTCCCTTTGATAATGTGCTCTGTTACCCCTTTTTAGCAAGGGGTAATATGTTGATCAGATGTGGTCTGTGATCATATCACAAACATTTGTTCCATAGTTGAGTTCTATGGCTTCCCCATAGATCATTGGTCAAAGGTCCTTCAGCATGGTCAAATGGTCCATATACCTTGGTTGTGCCTATCCAGACATAGTGTCAAGTGTTCTGTGTTGTGATATTTCTAAATAGTATTAGACACTCAGAATGTTTCCTCGCATGGGATGTTACATTTATGCCCGTATAGTAATTCATAAAACAATTACTCATTCCTTAGTCTAATCTTGGTGTATTCTGCCTTAGAAGTGTGCTATTCCAAAGGTTAACTTGTACCCTAGTGAACTAACTTAAGTGAAGGCATCCATTTCATAACATTTTTCCAAGCCATTTTTCATTTCACCATCCAATTAATCCATCCCCTTCACTTCCCCTTTGTAAATGATCTATCATCAGTAACAACCTAAGGTCTCATAACTATTCCCATGTATGAATCCTCAATAAAGCTAAAAGAGTCTACTACTCTAAGGTTGATGCTGCTAAATGTAAATGGAAAATATGGGAGATACTCCCCTTGCAGAAAGCCAAGTTCCCTAGTCCTAGGCTATCAGAGATAAATCTAAAGCAAAAGGGACGAAGCCAATGAAAGGGTTAAGAAATGCAACTAAATGAAATATGAAAGAAACAAAAATAAAAGTTTTGCAAAAAAGAGGCGCAGGAAGGGGATACAGCCCTGAAACATCACAGATACGTATCAGACTGGTACGAATACATTTCAAGGGTTTTGGATACATTTTAGAGAAAATGTGATACGTTTCAAGGTTAAAGTGATATGTTTCAATGACAAAGTGATACACTTCAGCCTAGAGGTGATACATTTAAGGAAAATCATGGAAGGTATCAGAGAGAGAGGACCATGTTTCTAGCAACTTTTTATTCTTGAAATCGATTTTTTAATTGTTTTGCAGTCTACGTTGAAACCCTAAAGGACCCACAACCCTTCCAACAAGTCTACCCTACTAAAGGAAGTATGCTATGGTTTAAAACATGGAAGTTAAAAAAATATTAAATGTTAATATTAAATTCTTAAAGTAAAAGTGGCAGTCTCCTTATTTTTCATTTTCCAACCCTTTTACTTAAATTTTTAACAATACCATTAATTGTTTGATGATGTTTGAGAATAGTTCCAACCTCATCGAACTTCATATGCAAAAAGTAGAACTTTTAATCCCATTCAAAATTCAATAGACTTAAGGATTTGAGGATTGCAACGTTTCCACTGGGTTCTATCATATATGAGGGTATGGGATTGGCATTTAATCAAGCACATCAACCCCTCTATGTACCTTGATGTTGGTGGTGTTGATTGTTGAACTCCTCTATCTTGGATGGACTTGGACCCACTACCACATCCAAAGGATGCAAACATTGGTGCTGGACAAGTGCCTTCAGGCCCAGGGGAATCAAGCCAGTCTCGGGATCCCTATTTTCGGTCTACTTTTGTTGAGGACATAGATGAAGACTCAGACTCCAAGCATTAGGGGTTCTGGTGATGTTGTTATATGATTAGATTGTAGAGTCTGGAGTTTAGAGTCTAGACAATAGCTATATGCTTATATTTTCCCTGTAGAGGTCATTTATAGCCTTTTATTGATTTACTTTGGTTCAGATATGGATTGCGCTCATTGCTATTTTGGTTGTATGCACTCTTACTTGCTATATACATGAGAAACTTTGCATTTTTGTGTATAATTTGGTCGATCGGATTTTGTGATCCAATTTTTGTTCGATTCCAGTTCTTGGAGTCAACCGGATTGATCACCGAGTGACCGATCCAGTTCTGATAACTATGATCCCAAATATTATTCTGTAGAGTTGTTGAGTGATCCAAACAGATAGGAACCAAACAAGGACCCAAAGTGTCCCTTGGGTTTAAAAATTGTTTTAGAGAAATATTTTAAGATCTTGATATCGGGTTTTAGATCCGTACTCAGTTTTCTCATTTTGTGGGATCCGAGGAGGCAATGGGGGACAAGACCTCACTAACTTCATGGTGGGGAAATCCCAAACATCCAAAAATTAGGAATCGGGATCTTGTCACAGGTTGTTAGTTCCTCATCGACTGAGAGGAACTATAGTACATATGGTTTTTTCCATTCAATAAAGCAAAACAGATTGGGAAGCGAAATGTATTGGGCTCCAAGAAGGCTGAGGAACTCGTGTATGTTCACTCCAACCTTCGCCTTCTATCACACTGGAAGGATGAATACAATCAGGGCCCACCAAACTTTAAAATCGAGAACTGTAGCTAGATGGCTTGGATATGGCATTGAGTGCCCTGTCTCATCTTAATTTGTTTGATTATGAGGCACCAACAGTTGCATCTTCAAGTGGACATGACAGCAACGCTCCTAGTTCTGGAGAGGCTGCACATGATGATGTTGAGCTTCATCACATGGATGAAGAACTTTTTGATGATATGTGATTTTGTGAATTAAATTTGTCATGATGTTTTAATTTTAATTTATGAACAATGAACATTGAATTATGAATATGATAGGAGGCTGCCCTAATTAAAGTATGTTAAAAACTTAGAAGTTTGCATAGTATCATGTTACATGTATGATTGATGATATTAGATAGTAGTGCCATGTGATGATGATAATGATGATGATATATATATATGCGTGTGTGTGTGATGTTTCCCCACCGTATTGTATCTTCCTTTTTTGAAAATTTGTCGTATCTGGTCCCCCCCCCAATATCCGTATCTGTTTCCATATCCACTTCAATGCAACTTTGCTTCATACCTGTCTTGAGTTATTCATATATATATATATATATATATTCTTCCCATTTTCATAGTCTTAGTTTTTGAATCTTTATGAAGATTATTTAGGTATTGCCTTGACTATACATAACATGTTTTCAATTTTCCAAATTTTAGACTGCTTTTTGGTTATCTGGGATTAGTATAATTGATGTCTCTATTTCTTTATGAAGCCATTTCAAATCACAGTTAGCCACTTTGATTGGTCAGTTTCCTATTTTTCATGAAAATAATAAGAGTTTGATTGATTCCAAAAGTTTCTTCAGGACAGTGAATCAAGCGCTGCATACCTGAGAAGGATATAACCTTTCTATAGCAATCAAACTAAGCCATAAGAAATCAAACAAATGACAAAAAAATCTGAATAACCAAGGATTCTCCTAACTACTTGAAAGATATCAAAGCAAACTGTTCAGCTACATGTTGAAGCAACATACATTTTTTTTAAATACTTCTAGATTCACAGAACAATATTTATAAACAAAGATGCAAAAAATGGAAGGGTTAATACAATGAGATTCATAAACTCTTCCTGAGAATAACTAAAGCAGCAATAAAATCAGAATATTCAGCACGATCCAAAGATTTGGCAATCAAGGTTGCAAGAACCGAACCGGTGGTCGAACCAGCTGACCTTGAAAACCTGAACCGGACCGGAACCGAACTGAAACCGGGAAAAAAACCAGTCGACCAAAAATATATAAAAAATTAAAATTTTGAAAAATTATATATATAATATGTGTGTGTGTGTGTGTGCATCCATGTGAATCCAGATCATTATACACAAATTTGCAAAATTTCTCATATATAACAAGAAGAGTGTATACAACCAAAATAGCACTAAGTGCACTCCATAACTGAGTCAAAATTCATCAAGAAAAAGGCTCTAAATTCTTTCTTTCTCCCTCACCAGCATTTCCACAAAATAAATAACTTGATGTGGATTGCTTGTATTATGTTTTTATAGGAAGGCTTCAAAATATGAATAATTCCAATGCATGTTTTAATTACCCAACAAGTTATTATGGATCCTAAACCATATCCCCCAAATTGTTAATTTTTCTGAAAAACACCATAAATTCATCCAATAATTTGAATTCAAAGACACACCGCTCTAAAAAACCTTTGCCAAATTGGTTCTACTAAATGAGTGAAGAGAGACAAAACAATACATTTCAAAAAGTTAAGGGTTGTTTTGGAAACTCAATTGTTTTGCTTCGTCACTAAGGGCCCAGGGGTAAACAATAATTGGTGATGGTTTAAGAGCACTGCCCTGTCAAACTACTATCTAATGATTTATTAAATTTTTGTCACCCACATAGGGGTCGATTACATAGCAGCATCCACCTGGAAGTTGTATGTTATGGAACTGTTTACACCATTGCGCTCACAACCATAAGAAAGGGATGTCGTGATGAGGTTTCCATGTCAGCAAACCGCTCTTCAAGAAAATATTATGCGATGAAGGGGCCATCATACTAGCAAAATTTGAATGTTGTTTGAGAGAAAATCAAATTGTTTTAAAGGTAACTCGCGCAGGGTTTGGGATTGTTCCTATCATTTTATTCAACTCAAATGGTAAAAGGCGCAAGTGGAAGAGATTTATGCTTTAGCAAATACCTGAATTATTTTCCTCAAAGGGCATCCATCAGACTTGGCCAACAAAATAAAGATATGACATTGCTAGACCAGAACTGGACTGGAACCGGTAAAACCGGCCAATTTGGGGAAAACAGACCGGTTCCATATGGAACCGGTCATTTCTAGTTTCAAGTGGCGATTTGGACTAGCAAAGGGGAAGAACTGATCAGACCGGTCAGTTTTACCTGTTCCGCTCCTGTTCTTGTAACACTGTTTGGCATCTTTGATCAACAATGTTCCCTTTGCCAACAGTCGGTGATGTACCTCATCTTTCCACAATGAAATAAAGGCAAACAATGAATTTATCTCTTTATCTGCATTGTCTGTAGATCTCAGCGCTTTTTGTGCTCAGGTTTTGAAGCAACATAGTTATTGCTAAAGTTTCAATATTCACACACATGGCACAAGAAGCATAGTATGTAACTGTTATCACATACATTGTAGTTGGGGCTACCATGATGCAGCATACTGTATTTTTTGCAGTCAATGCCAGTTCCAGAGAGTTTGAGCATATTTTTCCAGAGATCATCGGTGGTACAGTTAGAGAGAGATATTTCTTCCGATCAACAGCAGTATCCCATGACAAGACTTAGCCCTGGATGGACTATTGAGATGGATTTGTTGTAGCCATGGTTCGCTTTACAAAGCATGTAGCTGGTATATTCTTTTGCCCATGCAATTGGAGTTGGAGACAAATATATGGCCAGTTGGACTTGGAGACAAATATATGCTATTAAACTGCCTTGCTCATCTTGTTAGCTTTAACTTAACATGGTAATTGATATTGGTGATTTAGTATTGCATTGTTTTCATGGACTTGTTATATTGAGTAGATAGATGATCTCAAAT